>NCQV01096594.1:28517-42335 GCA_002740545.1 Lophocereus schottii
CCCCCCCCCAAAAAAAAAAAATCCTCCTAATTGGCAGAACAGGATGATACGAAGTGGAACATGAGGCCATGTGTCCCAGGACAGAAGACTGAAACAGCCTTAATGACATAAGTAGAAGGTAGGTACTAGGTAACTAATTGAAGGATAATTTAATTTCATCTTGGAAATGCTTTATGTTGTAACTATGAGAGTCATCACAATCCTCATTAACTGGTATGCCATGTATTGAGGGGCCACAGGGCTTTTCACAAGGTCCCTTGATTCTATTCAAGATGCCCATCTGCATTTTCCCGTATATCATTAATATATAGATAACATGACAAATTGCTATTGCCCAACAGGAGGAATATGGAGACAAGAGTATCACTCACAGGGCCACTATTTGATTTCCCCTCCAAAGAGACTTCTTCATCTGAAATCACTGGCAGAGTGAATTTCTTTATAACGGATGCAATCTCAGAAATTATTCCAGCATGATCAGATTGTGAGCCCTCCTGGGAAATCAAATTTCGGAGGACATCAAAATGACGTAGAAGCAATACGGCAGGAGAATATCTGCAAAGTGATCAAAATTTTGCAGAAATGCACTCAGAAACCAGGAAATGATCCCCATCATTTGCAGTAGGAAAGTAGCAATCCGAACAAACTAACAATGCACAAATGAAGATTACTATGGCTTAGAGGAATACTAGATTGGGAAGTATACCACATTTCAGTAAGATCAAGGATGCTCTACTAAACAGAAGCAGAATTCATTATTTTGTTGAACCACATGTGTTATTAAAAAAAGTAGAAAACAACAAGAAGGCAAGAATACATTTAAGTTTATATAACACGTGGATGTTGGTTACATGAATTACGAAGTAATGTGCCTAATTAGCAGTACTTTTCATAGAACACATAATAACTTCCAAAGACACAGACTCAACACTCCTTTTGCATCACAATACATAAAGACTGCACAGGTAGCTAATAGCTAAAGCTAATTGAAGTCAGCATAAGCCAGCAGAATCCTCCTTCCAAGGAAAGCAACAGAAAGATAATGAATCATGCCCGATATTTCGACCGTAGGGCTTTAGGAATACCTCTGAGCTGTACTGAAAGCCTGGGTTAGTATGGAAGATGCTTTCTTTTGAGACCCCTCCATAACAGTATGGCAGCTGTATTCCACGACATGCAGACCAAGTCGATGAGCAATATATCTGACAACTGTTCTCTTTCCAGATCCTGCAACTCCAACACAATTAGCCCCTAGTGTCGCACAGGCGCACATTCATATATAATCTTTAGATGTCTATCAGGAATCTGAACAACAATAACAAACTACTTCAACCAAGAAGTGGTAGATGCTCTGCTTCTCCATTTATATACCCAGCATAAACTTAAACTAGTGCATGCTCCTGCAACGCTTTATTCATTTTTTCAGTGAAATTTAAACTTTGAAGAGGGTTGGTGCTTTAAACTCAATTACCGCTTGACAAGAAAGATAATGTAAGTAGATATAGTTCCATTGCTAAGTGGAATCAGTAGAACTGTATAATGCTAAATGGCAACACACCTGCTGAACCATGTAATAAGACAGCAACTCTAAATTTCGACATCAGTGCAGATGGACATAGAAGAGGTGCAAGAATAGATCCTAGGGTCTTTATAGGATTCCTCTGTAATGGAGCGATTTCTAGAGGCTCCGAGATCAGCAAATCTGGAGGAACAGCAGCTGCAGCACTTCCTCCAAGAACAAGTGCAGTTTGTTTGCGATTGATGCGAAGAACAGGTTCCTCAGAAGGATCCAAGGCCATGACCTGTTGGCATAAAAACCCAATATGTGTTAACTGAAATCTGTCACTTACCTGAAACCTCTTAAGACTAACAGAAAGGGAAGGATGTACCTTAAAATAAATAATATCACCCTTGTTGTTCTTCTTTCTCAGGCTGCAATTTATACATGTGAATGAATAGCAATTCCAAAATATTTGGACTCTGAAAACATCACCTTTTGCAAGAAATCTATCAACATTGAAATAGTCCTGTAACGCCAAATCAATCATTTCTTGACGATCCAGGGCTTCAATGGAGGACTTTCCTCTAAGAGATTCAATGGTTCCACATTCAGGTATCTTCACAAAGGATATTCTCAAATGTGAGGCATACCGTGGCAAATGAGGCCAAGGCTCTAGTCTTATATTGACTACACAATCCTTAATCCCTCTTTCGCTTTTCTCCACTCCATCCTTTACATCAAACAAAGACTCCAAAGACTCCTTCCCATGCCGAAGAAGAGATGTCAAACATGAGGTGTGCAAGTCCACGTTGAACGCCAGGAGAGGTGAGAGATAGGCAACCTTTTGGTTCAACGCTCGGTGCTGGGTTTGGGGGAAATTCAATGATGGGAAAACAAGCATTGTATTAGAGGTAGAGGATGAGCCCACTTCAACATTGGATAACTGATCATTGGGGGAAGGGGAATCTTGAGCTACAGCCTGTCCGATCCTCTGATCATTAGTATCAATGTTCTTGATGAGCACCTATTGTGAAAGAAAAACACAAATACCATCACTTCCCAAACTTCAAGAGCACAGCACATTTCAATTGAGGGAAAGAGCTCATAGTTCATCATGTAGCCTTAAAACATCCTAGAACTAATGGTTACGCAAGGATGATCCCACCCAAAAACTCCCAAAATAATTGCTTACGTTTTCCCCCAAGTCAATGATGATTTCTCATGCCATTTAGACGCAAAAATCAATCCGGGTGGGAAGATCATTTATTGCACTTTAAGTCTCATACCACCCAGGAAATCCCTCATTAATCTTGCCCCAGGACATCAACGCCAATCGGAGATTACTAGAAGTCCAAACAATGCCACATGCTCCAAAGCCAATCAAGATCAAATATTTTATAAGGTTAAACCCATGACCAACCCAATTGTACGCTTAGAGGCATGGCTTGAGAGCAAACTGACCACGTACTATTAGAAGTATGTTCTATCCAGTAAGCTTCAACTACTCTACTCACCAACAATTTCATCCATAAGCTGGTAACTTGGAGACACAATAGTCAATTCAACAATATCTAGATAACCCTCAACAAATCAATATTACTAATTAATAGCAGAAATTATCCAAAAGGTGCTACCCAACTAGCTAGCGTTTACTCCTAGGATTTCAATCTAGCAAGCTTCAACCATTAATTCGATTCTAAACTAAAACAAAATCAGCAACAAATGAAGGAGTCAGAATAAAACCCAGAAAGAAGAGTACCAGGGAGCCAGAAGTGATAGCAAGACGTTTAAGGTCGGCAGTGGAGAGGCAAACGAGTGCGGAATCATCAAGAGAAGCAGCGATTCCGGAGCGAATTCCATCTCGGTCCTTGGCGAATCGAAGAATTCCGGCCTGTAGTTGAAGAGACGGCGGGGAATCATCGGTGAAAAGAGGGGCATTTGCGTCAACTCTACCAAGTGGCTGTTTGTGGAGAAGGGAGTTGATAAGGGCTTTGGTAGAAGCTAGCACCAGTGGCTTCCTTCTCTCCACCATGAAAGCACTCTGATTCTCTCTCTCACTAGAACTGGAAGTCTATAGAGAGAGAGAGAGAGAGATTAATGACTGAATTTGAGCAAGAATTTCAGTTCGGCCATGTGTGTGTATATATCGCGGGAAAATCATTTACGACTTCTTGAGCTCCAGCAACTGGTTTGTTCTGGCAGTACAAATTGATCCGCTCCCACTCCCACTCCCCAAGACGCAGAGATAGAAAAGTGTGGGGGGTTTGTAGGGCCAGTCCCCCCGAAATTAGATTTAGGAATTTATATTCTTTCTGGTACTCTTTTGCCATTGTCCCCTTCCAAGTGTAAGACATAGATTGTTTTCTATTATCTTCATCTATAAATGACGCTTCAAGCACTTAATATAACAGTTAAATTTGAACGTTGGTACTTGAATTATAGATAACATATTTTTGATATAACCATAATGGCTTACAACTATTTTTGTAGGTCGAGAAGAGTTGCGTATCAGAAAATGACCAACTGTTAATTGATTTATGGTGCTTCATATGAAAGTTGCCAAGAATTAGTTTATATCCTCAAAAAGTTATGGCTAGCATAATCATTTTCTTTTTACAATTGAGAGCAAATTGGTCCTTCTACAAATTCAGCGAAAATCTAACCATTTTTGCTGATTTAAAATTAATTATATTTAATCTCAAAGTGGGTAAAAATTAGTATCAATAGCTAGAGGGTTAAAAAATTATTTTCAAAAAGGTCAAGAGAGACAAAAGTGAATATCTCTACTGTTTTATGTATTTTGGTAGGTAAAGTGACATCTTCCCTACAATAAAACTTATTCGGTGTACCATAGAAGGAGATATGTTAAATCATAACTCTGACCTAATAAGTTCTGTTTGACGTAATAGAATTCTCATCAATTCAATTTAGAACTCAATATCACCCACATTTGGGTCAAGTTCAAATATGAGCAAGTGCTTTTGAATAGTAACATGTCATCTCTTATATTAACTGTTATTGGGTCTCCGTAAACCAACAACAATTATACCCAAATTTGTTTAATCTTTAGTTTTCTGTTGAGTATGTGTTCCGTAACTAAGGCCAAAGTATGAACCAATTTTATAACCATGTGTTGTTTTAATCATCTGCATATAAGGGCCAGAGTATGACTGAATTCATGAAATTAGCTACCAAGATGCACACTAACCGCATAATACTTAAAACTTTGGGCTGAGGCCTGTAAAGAGTGCCTGTGCGCCCTTGACTCAAAGTCTAGTTGCTTACACTCATGTTTAACTTCTTTACTCTCTCACGACAAAATGACAAAGGCCCAATGTGAGGACACAAAGGAATGGGAGGGGTTTGGGGATGAGATCATAAGATACTTTCGAAGGGGGTAGGTTCAGTTCAATTCGGGACATTAACTTAAAAAACTTTTGAACACCCTATAAGGGGTTAAGCTGAGTGGGCGCCGACTGTCGAAACATGAGCTAGCGGACACTATAGGTCATGTCACCGGTCATCAGCGATCCCAGCAATACCATTGCCAGAGGAGGTGGGTGGAACGACTGAAAACAAACCGCCGAAGTACCAGGGAACATTTATCATCGACGAAATAATAAATCTAGAACAGAATCCAGCATACATTGCATAAACCAACATATACACCGGGGGGGGGCTCCCCCTCAGCAACCCCCCCTATCACGAGAAAAGCGATGTATTCACAAAACATGCAAACCTCATACAATTTTATGTTTTCTTAACCCATCATATTTTTCCCACAAAGCACACAAATCAGTAGTTCTCCCCTGCCTGTGATTGGTATGTTCGTCGCCTCAGATTTGACTCTGGAGTAGGCTGCTGCAGAAAGATCTTTGTAGGATCATTTGGATCGACATATCTGCAAAACTCGAATTCCAACTTCATCAATACCTATATGGTACATACCCATACTTGCTCTATATGGAAAAACATTGCACATGTAAATCATGCGAGAAGGACAGGACGAAATATAAAGAGATGAAACTACTAATCCCACAATTTCAACAGTCATTGCAAAAGGTCTTATCACTGATTTTCATTTGTTTGGTTTTGCTACCTAAGAAACATTACAGCAAGAATGTGACTAAAATATCCCCATTTGACTTTGTCAGTTCTTCACCCATGTTCCTTAACTTCTGCTGGTAAAATCATAGAAAACTAGTCAGGTATTATATTGAGAAAAGGATCTCTACATATTTCCACAATTTTCCTTCCCAAGCCATCAAAAGGATGACCTAGGGAGAAGGCCACCTTCTACGCAATGGTGATGGTTCCAAATCCCCAAAAGACGTGCAGGAGTTTTTCCCCGCCCTTCGACCCTCTCACTCTCCCATGCTTTCCTGACTAGAGTGTCCCCATGAGATATGGGATCAACATTCCATGACACATAGGGACCTTAGGCAGGCTGCCGTACCCCCCACCGCCCATCCTTTCCACCACTATAGTGTAGCCAAGCACATTGAATTTGTCGTGACGAGACAATCTCATGGCAACACATAGGAAAACATGCTTGCTAGCACAAATGGTCCATCATAGAAGTGTGAATCTCACAAGACACCATCTCATTGAGATGTCGCATGGTGAATTCCAGAATTACCATCTTCTGCAGTCTAACTGTTTCCCTCAATCTTTTTCTTTATGGCTCGGTTATCAATCATAACATCATGCTGTATTAACCACATGCTTAAGATCAGCAAATGGACTTACGCATGTCTCATCATTTGATCCACAGGGGTTTGAGCTGCACGAAGAGGATCAACACGTGGTTCTGAGACAGGAGCTGACTGTTGATTATACTGCCTCACAGCATTGATTAAGTTGAAGAATAGCGGGACAAAGGTACCACAACCACCCTCCTTGAACAAAATCTTGAATGAGTGGGTTGAGTAAAGGGCCCTATTCTCATTTTCGGGAACGACCTGCAAGTTGTAAAACTCAAATATAAGATTCTGGAGACAATATAGAAGAGGGACAACCTCTGAAATGATAATTATTCAATGACCCACCGGTTCCACAAGCCCTGAAATATTGTTGCAATGAAATACTGGCTGATTGAATTTCTCATCGTGGACATACAACTGCGAGACATAGCGCAGATTAGTGTTACTGCACTAATATCCTTCAACAAAACTAGCCACATACAACAAACGCTCAATGTACTCACCACCAAGCCCGATGAATAAGAGGGGGGCGGCGATCTCAATCACCGTTCGTTTTAGGAGTTATTTTTTCCTCACATAGTAATTATGTTCGAATCCATTTTCTTCATTAAATCGACATTGCTCTCATTGTAGACTTTAATCCATTTATTCTCAGCCTTTTATTGGAACATACATCGCTTAGAACTTAGAAGTAAAGCATTTTATCTAAAATGGAGAAATACTTTGATGCAGTGAATTGATGAAGTGCAAGATCACAGTTAGAACGTGGTGGATGGGTTTTTCTTTTTTCTCTTTTTCCCTTTTTTTTGGTGGGTGGGGGTGGGACGGGGGGTCATATTGAGGAGGCTTGGGATGAAAGTAGTAGTAAAGACAATCTGATTGGTCCAAACAAGCGAATAAATTCCAAGTACACAGAAAACAAGTTACAAACGAAAACTCAGTCTCACTTCAGCTAAAATGGAAAACAAGATTGCAATATCAGTCACCAGCAAAACATAAGACATAAATTTTAACATACCAGGGGCATATCAAATGCATAAAAGTTTCCAACAGGCTTGCTTGTGACAAATACCATGCGTATATTTGACAGGTAGATTGTCCCTTTGGCTTTAACCTTTCCGCACCTGGAAGTCATAAATGCAACAGTCAGGGGAAAAGTTCCATATCCATAAAAATGTAGCACACCAAATCCAAATGGTCAGACTGTGGCCCATTGAGACTCTCCATATGATACCCCTTGGCAGCTGATCTACAATACTCGGCAGCTGATCATCTACAATACTCGGCAGCAGTGTTATATAATAAAACATGCTGCATTCGTCGTTGTACTCTGGCGGGCCGCTGACAGGCTTGCAACTCAAGCCAATAGCTATAGATTCAAGAGCTAAACTAGCTTCAGAAGGAAAGCTCCAAGTGGCAAAGGAGGATAGCATCAAAGTCAAGTTCAACAGGGGCTATCATCTGATTCTTTCTACTGAATTGGACTTCATATTATTCATCAGTGAAAATTCCTAATCTAAAGGTGAACGAATTAGGTGGGAGCTCCTAGTCCTCCAAATAAAATCCATACTCAAATTCAGAAGCCTAATCTACGCCCTTATCTTGCTTATCAGATTTCTCAAAAAATCCACCTTGATCACTGCTCATTTAACAACCATAAATACCTCTCTCATCCTCTTCTCACTTATTCAATGAAAAAATATCCAACATTCATACCACATATACAACTTGAATCAACAAAACTGAAGTAGTTCTTAAAAATCAAGACGAACTCTTTGTTATCGAAATCAAATCAGCATGCAACAGTAAACTGTTTCTCATCCCAATTGTAGGATAAACTAAATCAGGCAATTCGTTGAATTTCCACATAAAGGGATTAATTCGGTCGCAAGAACAGAGAGCGAGGGATCAATTGGAGATTGGGAGAGGGAAGAAACAACGATTAATTTAGCAAATGCGATGATAGTTCTCCGCAAGGAGAATCTGAAACAACCGGCTACAACAGAATCATAAAAATCAAATCGAACCGTCGAAATCCACAACAATACAACAAAATTCGACATTCACTTGAAATCCACAAGGCATTAAAAATCCCCAAAGTAGGGATACACAATCAATTGACGATCAACTATGATTAATATAAATCCCAAATTCGATTCTTAGAACAAAAAATAACGAATGTAGACAAGTACAACAGAAAGAAAAAGGAGAGAAGAGAGAGAAACAGACCCGGGGATCTTATCAACTTCAAACTCGACGCCATCTCTGGCCAAGACGAACAATTCGCCGTTGAAAGGGACGGGCCAGCTATTGGAAAACAACTGAGGGTTTAACGCCATTGTTGTTTTCGTTGTTGTTCTTGTTGTTCTTGTTTTTGTTTTTGTTCGCCGGTCTCTCTCTCTCTCTCTCCTCTATGAACAGCAAATGCTTAGGTCAGGGTCTTTCGGGTTTCTTCGACCAATACTTCTGGACCGATCGACAACCTTCTTCATAAAACCATTCAGAAGAATAAAATGTAGACAATGACGTGTGCGGCTGCTCTTCCTGGGTATGATGCAACTTATTACGACCATTTTTTTAATTACTTTTCTGCTCTTTTTTTTTTGTACAAAAGGAGTTAACGATACATAATAGTTTACACAGCCTACAAATACAATTCGAATTTTGGCCTTTTTTCCAAATAAAGAATGGGAGAATTTCATTGATAAGACTTTCAAATTATACAAATAAATTCTATGTATTAATGGATAAGATAATTACAAGTTCTTCATTCGAATTCTAAAATAAGTAATACAGATCACAAACTCTCCTAACAAAGTAAACTTGTAAAAAAAAAAAAATCAAAAGAGTTCATCAAAGCTAAATGATCACAATTCTACATCAAACACCCTTTAACTGTTTGATTTGGTTAAAACAACTAAAATCCTTCTAGACAGCTATTCTTTTTCAAATAACTGTTGTTACCAAACACCCCCTAATGTTCATTTTCGCAACGCATGATTGATTTCTACATTCCAACTTCCCCTTCCGCACTTTCCTTTCCCTTGCTAAAGCTAAAAGATTATTTTCTTAGAATTTTGACCTTTGATACCAGTTTTTATGGACTTTATTACTTGAATTAACTGATATCAATTGAAAAAAATTAATTTGTACCAAGTTTCAATGAAGTATCCAAGTCAAGAAAATAGTCAAAGATGGTATGTTTGAAGGTTCATAATTGGATTTGTCATTTGAACAATAATATAAAAGAAGCTAAAGTAGTCCAGTCCAACGAGACGATCAATGAAATAAATACAACAGATACATTAGATAGTGAGTAACACAAACATTTTAAGATGACTTTCTAGCAATTATGTAATTGTAAGTTGTAACCAACTATTCATTTTGAGATGAGACAATCAGCTCGCAACTTTAAGAGGCCACTTCCAGGCAATTTATTCTTATTAGGTATCTAACTCAAAATGTGCGTGAAAATCACGTAACGTAAAAAAGGGAACATTCTTTTGTACAAGTACTAACATAGCAAACCATATAAAAAATTATTGGACACAAGAACCATGCCATGAAATCCACAAGAATACAAAGTGAAGCTTGTGTTAACCTAGAAAATGATTTTCATTGCTTCCAAATTTAAGTACTAATTACAAGCCACTATTCTACAGGGCTCAAACAAATTTGAGTTACAAAATTAACGACTGAAATTCACTCATTCAACATAATTGCGCAAATTGCCCAGCATTCGTAAACGCCTGAAGCTGTGTGTCTCACGATCAAAACTCTACAAGCCTTCAGCTCCTTCACTAGTAAACACCACAACATCACTCTCTGTTGTCTTCTATCTTGCTTGTAGTGGGTTGCAATTAGAATTGCTTTGCACTTTAAACTCCAAAGTCACCAGAAACTCAACTGATGAAATAATCAAGGATGGGGTAACAGCAAAACTGTTCTTCAATTGAAAATTGTTTTTTGCTGGGCATCGCGGATGTGAAACATAAGCTGCAAAGAGAAACAACGGTGTCAAGTTACTCTAAGCTGAAGAAACCCTCCAAAAAGCACTGATAATTTCATCGATTCGACATACCTTTGTTCCAAGATAGAATGTGAAAAACATACCACCAAGTACAGGTAGCCCTGCAAAACAAAAGGGTTGCACAAATGTAAGTGGAGCTTCCCTTTTCCCCGGGGAGGGGGGGAGTTAAGGCATAAAATGTTGCTTTGGCTGAGGAGCGATGGTAGGAATCTCGCTGCTTCACTGTTGACTTCAGCTCAGGAGTCCCATGATAGACCTTCGACAATTTGGAATGGTCATGGACACTGGGCACTTCGATTGGGACCCAAACATAATTTTCCAGAAAATAAGCAAGTCTGATACCTTCACACACACATGTACTGGACACCTGTAGCTAAGCCTAAGTAACATCGGTGTCAATTTCATGCTGACAGGGATGGAATGTCTCATACCTTCTTTATGAAGAAAACTCGATATTAAGAAATTGATTCCTGATGGTCCAACAACAAAGCCGACGAGATTAGCAATCTGCAGAAAGAAATTAAGATTTGTCAGTTCAGACTTCAGACCTCCACCAATTATCTTCATCAAGGAATGGTCATCATAAAGACTTTCCCATATGATTCTCCAGAATGAGGGTGCCTAGAATAGCACGTTCCCAATAGCTCAGTTTGAGTATTTTGACTTTTTCGAAAGTAACTGAATATTAAACTTAACATGAGATTTAGCACCACTATATCATCAATGTTTGTTGTTAAGTTGTAAGTTAAATAAAAAGAAAGGGAACTTCATGCTGAAAGATCTATGAGCACTCATGTTCAGATGCAGATCACCACAAAGGCAGTTAGAGAAAGTCACATTCACAGTGATATCACTCAAAAATTGCCAAAAACCAATCATGCATCGCAAGCTCTATGCATGGACAGAACACCCAACTCTAGACTGCAACACTTTAACATGAAAGGGTACAAGGCTTGGCTGTATAAGCACGAAAGATACCATGAGACAAGTGATGGTAACAGCTCCAGAAATGGCGCTCATTTCATGGACAAAAAACTTCCCAATAGCACTCTCCACCTGGTACAGTTATGAGACAAGTCAATATAGATTGGAAAAGAAATTAAATAACCCCAATGGATGGCTTAAACATTCAAGTAGAAAAAGCATTACCAAGCTTTGCTTTGGAATTGAAAACTTCTTGCAAATCAGGGTGAACAGCTAATCAGCCTCTTTAAGACCAATAAAGTCTGGATATGTTCAACCTTCACCCCTCCCCCTTTTGGTAGTCATGCTAGTTATTGACGCAGGTTTCACAATCATTAAAAGGTGATTGCGCACTTAAACAGACGCACAAAATACTACCGAACTGAGTGATGAAAGAACTGTAAGCATCCGATTTAACATTTAGCAAATAATACATAACATGGAATATATAGGAGAGTTTACCACAATACAAAGAAGAAGAAAAAGAGCTAGACACTACTATCACTGGTCATGCAAACTGAAGTTTCTGGATGTTTCAAGTATTCAGTAGATGAGGAGACCATCACTCTAAGAGTTGCAGAAGCATCACTTTAATGGCTTACGCCAATATGTCCCTTCGGCCTAAGGCCCTTAACACAACCCAAAAGTTAAGAATCATTATACAAATTCATTTTTCAATCTTCAAACTTTGTTGTTTTCCTTTTACCAATTTCCCCTTAAGGCAGGTGAATAACTACTGAACTCTAAGAATGGGCAGGGTTACCAGGTACCATTTCAGAATGTAAGAAACATATATTAGCATGCCATTTGGATAAATGTATCACTATATAGCACAAAATAACAACCTGCAAAGTATTAGCCACTGATTTCAGTAAGATTTCCGGAACAAAGAAGATACATGTCAACCATGCCCAAGATAGAAGCTTCCTGAAACCAAAGCTTAAAGTTCCAGAATTAGTAAGGCACACCTGAAACATTTTGTGTTGTTATTGTAAAGATACAAAATGAATGCAGGGAAATATAATCAAGCAATTACCATTCAAGATCATGCCACAAAGCAACAAAGGTGAATATAACCCAGACATTTAGCAGTTTTGTCCTTGCACCTCCTAGAGGGATGTAAATGTACCTAGCTTCCGCATGACGCATCAGAAATATCAGAAATATATTTAGTTATTACAGTCTACAAACAACAGAAATATCATTGACAAAGCCTCAGAAGTCAAACCTCACAAGCCACTTGTTATAGGAGGCATGCCAACTTTTCCAAAAGCTTTCCAAGTTGTGGCAATTGTTGATGCATTTCGGCATGTTTTCAGGAGCCTCAATCCCATTAAGCTATACAAACAAATTCAGGGAATGATTTACGAATCAAAGTATGATGCCATAAAAGAACAGAGCACATGGATTTCAAATGACTCAAAGGGAAATGAAATAAGATCAAGTAGTCTGATTGTAGATGGAAGCGTCATGGTGTTTCTTTTTTAATTAAAAAAAAAAGCTGAATCAAATAAAGAATTGATTTGGCATACCAATGACCAGAACCGGAAGTAGCGCCAGATGAGAAGAAACTTCAGCCACATAAAATTTAATACCTGTGATAATGGAAAAGGAAGACAAAACAATAAGAGCATAATTTTGTCTAGTGAAGCTATGATCAGCCTGGAGAAGCTCAAACCAGACATTTATGCCACGCCAAGCATAGATGCGCTAAGCCACTGAACAGATATTCTAACAAGATAGGGATGTTGGAAGGCCAACTCGTTCAAAACTCTCACTTGAAATCTGACAAGCATTTATGACCAACAAATTGATTTTTTAAACAAAAGTGACCTTTAATTTGCTCGTATATGGCCCCTAATGCACTTTGGATTGAAGTAGATAGGGGAAGGCAACGGAGTAAAGGGAAGGAAAGCAAGGTGATTTATACTCACCGTGTTTGGATATGTTATGAGGAGGGATGCAGGGGGAGGGGGGAGAACTATTAAAATCTTTCCCTCCCCTCCTTTCCCTCTCATTTTGGGGATGAATAAAATTGAGGGCAATAGGGGTAAATGAGGACGAAATGTTCCCGTCCATTCCCCTTCATTTAATATTCCCAAACAAGGAGAATAAAAGTTAATTAACCTTCATTCCACTCCCCTCCCCTTCTCTCATCTCAATCCAAATAGATTGTCAAAGAGAAAACAACTCAATCAACGTCACCCAATCCCAGGTTTAAAAAAAAAAGGGAAATAACAAGTATGAAAGAAAGGAGATACGGATCAAGAAATACAAGAATGCACAATGTTGAAACATCAGATTCTTTCTCATTACCATTAATGGCAAACAGAACATAGTTTGTGACAAGTAATGGCAACACTTGTTAAACTTATGTTACTTGATGCAAACATTTAGCCATTAAAAGATGCTTCATTCAAAACTAGACATTTATACCAGGCCCAGGCCCAGCATAGATTAGCTAAGTCACTGAACACATATTCCAACAAGATATGAATGTTGGGAGGCCAAATCCTTCAGGACGTTCACTTGACACCTGATAAGAATCTATCACTAGCATTATATATGACCCTAAAAGAAGAAACAACTGAATCCAAGGTCACAAATCCTTTTGGGGGGGG
>NCQV01096594.1:43217-53779 GCA_002740545.1 Lophocereus schottii
CCACCCTCTCTAATGATCACAGGCGATACCCAACCTCACTTTAAACAAGATCCACACAAAGTAGTTGACCTCATGGTAAGAAAGACCAATAATAACTTCAGGTTATCCAATCATACAAAGTAGGTTATTAGACCAAGGAAGCAGAGGCAACATCAGGGCAAATAACTGACAGAAGAGAAGGGCCATGTCGAGAGGGAAAGGTATTACAGAGTTAAGCTCAAGTTTAGCCAACTAGTCAATGATAGTGCACAAACTCGAAAGAAGATTCATTGAGCCCAGATTCACTAAGCCACTATAATTCCGTCTTACCAGTTTCTGACAGGTTAGACATTCCGAAATCCCAAAAGAAACAAAATGAAGTAGATCAGCAGAGATACATTATCGTCTAAGTTGTAACAAGGAATTTACATAGTTGGGTATATTCACTGATTCCAAAGTCAAAACCTTTTGACAAAACAGCCTTACAATTTATGCTAAACCAGAAATAACGCGACAGGAAATTCGAGGATGGTTTAAAAACACACACCTGTGATGCAAATGCATTGAAACTTATGATAGGTCCAGCGATGTAAAGTGGTGCATACACCAAATAGCAAAGGTATAGGCTATAGGAGTACTTATTCCCATCTAAGCTCCTCTCCTGCCACAGATTAACAAAAAGAAGATCTTCGTCTGTCAATTATCATAGACAGATCAAGAATGTCCCAATATATGTTTATATGCATCATTTTCCCTTTCATGGTTAGGAATATGAAGGGCAAGGGGTATAGTTACCTGTAAAAATAAGTAGCATGTTCTTCCTGCTTTACAAACAGAGCAACGCTGTACATGCTTCTGCAGAAACAAAAAGATTTACTTTTTGACTAAGTGAACGAAAACAAATAGACAGACATCATATGCTGTAAAAAAGTGCTTCTGCTTAAGGAATCCAAAATTACTAGAACTAAAGCTAAATCCAAAAAAGGAATTTAATAACCAAAAGGCAAAATCAATAGGGAAGAAAGGGATAGATTCTATGTTTAGGGTTCCTGATCGTTTGGCTAGAGTTTAATTTGTTTCCTTGTTAAGGTTAATTTCCCCTTCACATCAATAATGACTAATTCGCAATCCCGTAAGTAAAACTCCTGTTATAAAGGGCTACATTTCCTCGACTCATTTACAGTAACCATTCCCTAGTGATCGATTGGGAAGGGGAAGGAAAGGGTGAGAAGCCTAACTAAAAGCAAAAGGACTACGAGTTGAAGCAACAAAATGACAGAGATGCCCACCAAGCCCTCAAACGATATGTCCTTATGTCTGCTGCTTAGTATCGAGTTCAAGTTCTGGTCTTCCACATCAGGAAAATTCAATTCTTCTACGAGCTAGTCAAAAAGCTCTCACGTTGCTCAATAGCAATTACAGGTTAGCAGAGACACCCAACCTCACCCTTTAACCACGGGTCACTTAACTAATCTCTGCAAATGACATTAATAGCAGAAACCTTAAGCAATCATCAAAAAGGATTTGAACCAAGGCAGCAGCACAAGAAGGACAAAAGGGCAGCAAACTCAAAATGCATAGAGAACAAAAGCCCCATAAAATACAGGAAGATGCACAACTACCTCTTGATCAAACCGAAAACCTTGTTGTGCCCAGTGATAATCATATCCAAAGCTTATCATGCGCAGAGTAACTGCCAAGAAATAGATGCAGTAAGGAAATGAGGACTATTAAGCTACACGGAACTAACAATAATCAAACAACATCATTTACAGCATCAACTTGTGCCGGCAAAAGAGAGGAACATAGAAGCGTGATTGCATTCAGTCCAGCTCCTAAGTTCAGGAATCACCAGGAGGAGGTAAAATAATGGTCTATTCTAGAAGTCCGAGCAACATGCCAACATGCCATATTGGAGCATGTCTTGGTATCTGTTCCACCGATAAATCATCCAGCCAATAGCTTAAGAGTTAAGTAAGCAGCATAGGCTCTTGTGTCTTTTTGCAGTTTGCATTCAAAGCGATTCTTAAACATATATTCATCAAAATTTAAAACCAGACAAAAATATGATTTTGACCTTATACAGTCATACCACAGCAAATTGCAAGGCAATGTAACTTAATTTTTATAACTCATTCTAAAGAAAGATCTGCGTCCATAACTTACAAAATTAAATAGTAAAAGGCAAAGTTATTCATTAGTATCTTTTTAATTTTTTTTATAGCATGGATACAAACATGTAGTGCACACACACGTCTTAATGTCTCATGGAGTAATAAGAATATTGAAGTCCACAGTTCGCCTCTTCTGAAGTCGTATATGGATAACTTCGGCTATCCCTCATGCCCAAACAACCAGTACAACTATCATAGACTAAAAGATTCACAGTTATTTCCCAAATGGGGATGTCTGGGAGGTGGGAACTTTTTTGGTCGACTTGAAGTGTTTAAATTGTAGTCTTGCTTATGTAGGAATACCGAATGAGCTTCGAGTTGGCTACCACAGAAGATCTAGAAATCATGCTTATGCGTTGTACAGAGAACATGTCAAACAAATGGGACCACATTGAATATGTTCAAAGATACATTGAGGTAGCTACAGCCTAGAAAGTGATGAGTTGAAAGTTTCTCAAGCAATGAAAAGTTTCCTCATCACCTAACTGTTTCTTCGAAGTCTGCTCTAGTTCTCTGTGTAAGTAAAAAAAGGCTAATTTTGATCACAGCCACGTTACAGAATCATCAGAGTCCTACTGATGAAAAGAACACGCACTTGTGCTATTCAACAAGAAATAGCAAATGTAAAAATGCAGAGAATATTGAATTTAAATATACGATGAAAAAGAGAAGGTACTGACAATACCAAAGTTAAAGCAAACATGCCATCTGAATGTCCCCCGGAAGCTGTCCAAGTAAGCCAAGTGCTGCCTAGACACAGATGAAATTGCTAATAAATCAACATCTCCTGTGGTAATTTCCCAAAAAATATTCAAAAGAACCAGCTAAGCATGATAAACTCACCCAAAGTTGGAGAAAGAGTATCCTTCATAAACACGGTTACAAATAAGGAAAAAAAGATTGAATGTCCATAACACAACTGAGAAGTACTTTGTTGTTGCAAACGTCTGCAGGAGAAACATTGAATGAGAGACCAGCCAAATGCACAACGAAAACAAAGGCATTAAAATCCAGTCTATTGTACAGGATCAAAGACTTACAGACAAGAAATGAAGATAGACAAGCCTTGAACGATGAAGCGAAGATCAATAAAATCTTAGATGCAAGACAAGAAAGCAGAACAAAGGGAGCTATCCAATTTAAGATGATTCTCCTAGTGATTTGCGTCACTCAATCACATCACTTAATTTTTAATCTTCATCAAAGCAAATGACCATTCATTCTCAATAGTCAGACAGACATCAGATGATGCCATGAACATATGGAATCCGACATCAAATATAGATAATCCACCCAAATGACTAGACAACAGAGGTAAACCTAATGTAGTTAAAAACCCCTGACTTCACGATACATGTGATTGACCTTTCATGTTCAATTATTCATCAATTCACCACCCAAAGGAATTAAAGAAATTTTGAATCCCCAGCTGAAAGCCTTCATTGTCAAAAACTATTCCCACCGTCACTTATGTTCTCCAGTATCTTCTAAGCCATCTCAGAACAAGCAAGGAACTGCTTCCTTTCAATATCTGGGGCTCAGGCTGTGCAAATCCACAGGCCTGAACACCAGTCTGGCTTCATAAGGTAGTTCACAACTATGATCAAGATTTGCAAATTTGCTTGGAACATACCTTGACAAGAATAAAATTGACTGAAGCAATTGATACGATGAAAAGAATACTGCAAGAAACAGCAAGGAAATGCATGATCAAAACATCGTCAAATACCAAACTAAAGCATTTTGAGATTAAGGAACATACCAAGCTCCATGCAAATAAACTAAGTAGATCAGGGAAATTAGAAGCCAGACAATAGACATCCCACTTGCTTTTAGATGATAGATTTTTCTCAAAGTTGTGGCTACAAGGGTGAATGCCCCAAAAACAGCTGTAAGAATAGGCAAGTTTCCACGGAAGTTTCTCCATTGGGCATCAGACACATCCTAAAAGGAAAACACCAGCAAAGTCAGAAACATTGGGCTTAATGCATTACCCTCCTCAACGAATCAAGTTGTAGAAATTATCCGAGATAGGACTGGACCATTTCACAATGGTTGACGTTAAGGGCATATAAGATAGACATATAAGGCATGAATCAGCACGAATTTTTGAAAAAATTCAAATATCACCTTAAGGTCGTTAGTTAAGGCCCTATAGAGTTTAACATACAAAAAGATGGAGTATTTTGTCGCTTTATAGACAAAGCGCTACCTCCTCTTATCATGCTATTTTATAAAACAAAAAGTTCATGATAGACCAATCCCTAAATCTCTAGGATATCCAATCATCCTAAAAGATATTGATTAACTTAAGAAACAGAAAGACCCAAAGTTAATGTTAGAGAATTTGCATTTAGCGTGTCATTTAATGAATTGTTGACCACAGTGAACTATGAAAATACACAAGAAGGGAAAGCAGCATTGTAGCTACAAAATGAAGAGCTTAAACATCATGGGGGATCACAAATTATGAAATTCTAACAGCATACCAAAAGTACTAGCTCCTTGACCCACAAAGTCGTGAAATGTCACAAATGACACAATGGTTGATCAACGATGGATGTACCACCCTCACAAAATCCTCAATTAGTACGTCAAAACATAAAGAAACCGCCTCAAATAGCACCTTATAAGTTCGTTCATATAACCCAACTTATTCAAACAGATACCACAAGCCTTCCAAAGCTACGAGCAAGGTTCAAATCCCCCATGTCCAATATTGTGCATAACGTTGAAAAACAATGGTGTGATTGGCCAAGAGGGTCATTTCTCCCTGATATCCTGTGTTAAGTGCTACCCTCCTAGTTGCCCCTAATACTGAAAACAGGGAGAGGTTAGTTTCCTCACATTATTACTTGGAACAAACAAACAGGAAACTGAGTCACCGGAGTTGCATAAGTGGAGGGTTGTCTAAATTTGCGGTATAACAAACAGTGTCAAATTTTGACAACAAAATTGCGAACCCAGAAAACAAGAAATAGGAAACCGAGTCACATTAAGTCGATTGGCAAGCCATCCAGGCCGAAGACCCCAAAGCTTCCCATAGTACTCTGCAGCACAAGAGTCATCAGAAATCGAGAATTCAAAACAAAGAAACATGGGTAATACAGAATGACCAAACTATGAGAGAAAGAGAACCGTGGGAAAGTGTTAGAGATTGACGAATAACGAAGGTGTAGAAGCAAATTGCATAAATTATGATGAAGACTAGCTCCAATCGCTCCCACAAACTCTTCCCCATTGATCTTGATCTTGACTTCCCTCTCTCTCTCTCTCTCTCTCTCTCTTCCCCCGCCCGCTCATGCCGCTCTGCTCACTGCTTGTGCTAGATCAGTATCAGACTATCAGAGTTCGTGTTCATTGGGTCAAATGAGTCGGGCCGAACTCCAGTTAGGCCGGTTTAGTGTCCCCAATCGGGTTTTCTGGGTTTGGCCCATGACCCCAAGCTCCACTTCTTTTTTCGAGGAACTTTGTTAGAGCATTTTAGAGAAGTCTAAACTTTGAAACTTCACTCTATTATTTCAGTAAAAGTTTTATTTTTTGGACTATACATTCATTAATTTTCTTTACTTTTCTAACCTATTGAACTTTAATTCAAATCCGCTAATACAATATTTATCATGAAACCACCCGTAACATACAACTTATTTAAAATCACTTAAATAATATTTTAAATAAAAAACAAAAAAAAAGCACA
This sequence comes from Lophocereus schottii, assembly GCA_002740545.1. Taxonomy (NCBI): domain Eukaryota; kingdom Viridiplantae; phylum Streptophyta; class Magnoliopsida; order Caryophyllales; family Cactaceae; genus Lophocereus; species Lophocereus schottii. Next base: position 49,068 of record NCQV01096594.1, read on the forward strand.
AAGGGACCCAAAAAAAAAAAGGACTAGGGGATGGAATTGGGCAGCGTTCCATTCCGTGCGTGTCATGATTGGAATGTGAGTTATCAGGTGTGAATGCTCGTATGTCCCCTCGCCCTGAAACTATGATCCCACTGTGTTTAACAACTAGTTGCTAATCATTTATTTATCTGATAATCAATTGTTGTTTTATTTTTTTTGATAGAAGCAAGTTACTGTAAGCCCATAAATGGATAAAGCTCATCCATTACATATTTTCTCTATTTATTAAATCGAATACTTTACTTACGGGAAGAAGTGTCAAGTTACTTAAGCTAATATATGTTTATTAATTTAGAAGTGATTCTACTTTGACCTAATGAGTAAAACAAAGGTCTTTACACATTAGATTTGACATTTTTACCAATTATCTATATCACATATCACTAGATTGATTGATGGTTACGGAATATGCTTGAAAATTTAGTTAGAGTAATTTAGCCAAACTAATTCTAACTTTAAAAAAATCTAATTTAATTTTTTGTATAGCTGGAAACTCATAATCATGTACCATACAAAGAATGAATCCTTAAGTAGAAACGAAATTTTCCATTGGGATATCAAGGTTACTAGATTGAAGATGTTTGAATCTAAATAATGCAAGTTGAAATGTGCATGCGTGTGCGCATGACACTTATGATATTTTTGGCAGCTTAGTATATAACACTTAGTACTTGATGCGCTTGTGCATGATTTGACTTAGTAATGCTAATAGTTTTGGATAATAAAATTTATAAATACCACAGTTATTCAACATTCTGATCTTACAATTAAGTCATCCATTTTTTCAATTAATAATTGATGGCAAACAAAAACACAGGGCCTTGTCAGTCCTTTTCACTCATTCTCTTGCTGTGTCCATCAGAGGACTGGGAGAACTCCTTAAACTGCTACAGAGAGTCTATAAAGGATTTGCAGTATCCTAAAGAGACAATCACTTTCAGATTCTGGGAAACTTTGTGGTCATGCACAATTTTTATTTTTTATTTTTTATTTTTTTTTTTGGTACATGCACAATTTGAAGCCTGGCTTTAGTTATGTAACATCAGACGTTATGAACATTTTCACTTCTAGTACCCTCCAATGATGGCTTCTCAATATATATATATATATATATATATATATATATATATATATATATTTGGCATATAAGGAGGCATAAAGGTAGATTTAAATGACATTCAAATTTATGTATTATCTTTGATGATAGTTCTTATAAACTTTACCAACTGTATTAATTGCACTGATTCTCTCCTCCTTATATTTTTTTATCGATTCTTTCTGCTTATCATGTCCGATATATACTTGCAGACAATTGCAAGGTAGTCGTAGATCCTTACAATTTTTACATCATGAAATTCAGATGTGGCAACCAGTGGAAGCAATCAAGCAAAGACTCCTCTTAGACGATGGAACATAGCCCTGACGAGGCATCGGAGTCGTAAGGAGGACGGTAGGTGACAGCAACAAGCTCACATTGCGTGGGATGGGAAGGAACAAAAGGGCAACGGGAAGGAGTACATGGAACATAGGGGCAGCAAAAACTACAGGTGNNCCATGGTTCACATTTAGCTTACGAGGTCCAACACTCACCGTCTCTGGTTTCTTGCCAATCTTCTTGAACTTCTTGAATATCGGAACTGGCTCGACTTCTACCACAATGGTCAATGTCCCTTTGCTTCCATCTTCTCTATTCCTGCTCATCAATAATACAGGTAATTATTAAGAATATGATACTAATTGCTGGCTAACTACGATATCTGTAATATGTTTGACTTGAAAAGAATAATGTAAGTTAAGTTGTAGAGTGTAGACCATACAATTGAGGCTTAAAATCAGGGATTGAAAGACTATTAGTGTTCGTCAATAGAGCAAGGTATTAGACTCACTCAATCAATGACGTGAGTTAACGGTGAATGATGCAAATCTATGATACTGTAGATCATTAGATTAAAGGTTAACCAAATAACTTAAGAAGTCAATCACGCGTCTTAATTTTGCTAGCCTAGTGTTTATCAAACTCTGCACTTGTTCTTGGTAGGTCGTTAAGGAATTAAAGGTTCTCAACCTAACCTAGCTGCGGGCTCAGGACTTGACCAACGTCATCACTGAAAATGAGTTAATTACAACCTGTAAATTAAAATAAACATCCATCGACACAAGTTGGAAGACGATGAACATGAGAAAGAGGACTTTACAATCGACGTATTTATGTGCCTTGTGAAGGAAGAAAATTTGTTATGGAAGAGTTTTATCCATTTATGGGCAATAATAGCTTGACTCTAGCTAGTAAACCAGAAACTTAAAGAGATCAATGGGAACCTTCAAAACTGTTCTCTGCACGTATTATCCTATTCACAAGCAGGATGATCACTGAATGAGATCTATTGATGTATAATGCAGCTCAACAAAGTTCACAAACAGTAGCAATAAAATCTACACAAATACTTGTTTCTCATGATTGCAAAACCATGACATTGTATACCTTATTGGCCATTGATCGCAACCCTAGAAAGCTAAAGAAAGCGAAGCAATAGAGGCAGGATGTGTTCCCACAACGTGTCAGGAAATAATTTTATTTATAAGAGCTTCCCTTCAAAAATGAACAAATGAACTTCACAAGCACTTTGTTACAATTTAAATTATGAGCTTGATGACTTAGTCGACTTGTGACAAGATGATTATACAGAGAATAATATGTATAGTTCTATTGATCCAATGGATAATCAAAATCTAGGAAAATGATCATGTCATTTCCTAAGTAATGGATTGACCTGGACTTTGTTTAGATCTTCCCAAAACGGATGTTTTCTTATCAAAATGGTCAGAAAAAAATGACAGGCACATGTGATTGGTATAAGAATGCAGACTTTGTAATTTATCTAAAATACAGTAAATTACTAATGCATGGAGACAACAATTATATTAGAACAGGTCGGTCAAAGTCCTGAGTTCGAGTCTTGTGAATGGAGAAAATCCGTGACAAGAAAGTTTTGCCTCTGTATAGGTCAGGAGTAGCTTGATTTTGACAACAGAAATACAAAGACCATTAAAAAAAACAATAAAAGACTTCTATTGTAGTTAGGCCATGTTGCACTTTCTTTGTTCTTTCAAAATTGAGCAAGTTTTAGGCACATAACATTTTACTGATCATGACTTACAAGCACAAGAACCAGTCTGGCATATATGATCATCTCATAGGGTTTTCCCAAATGACGCAAATGTTGGTTTCCTAATCTTTTCACCAGAAGTAGCCTGGTCTCAAACAATAAGGTCCTTTGAGACCGACCGTAACTTTTAAGTGAATGCAAATTGCAAAGGCAGAGTATTATATTGAGCCGATTAATTACATAATTTACATTGATCCATACATAATAATAAACTAATTTTTGGCCATCCATACAATACACCGATAATCTTTTAATATTTATCTATTTTTAGATGCTAATTATAATTATTATCAATACAAATTATAAGTAAGTACAATAAAATGAATAGTGATAATCTAATGGAAAGCTTGTAAGGATTGATGAAACTATCATATATTTATAATTTTTTTATATAAACTAATCACTTTGAATAATATGATAGTAAAAGTAAACTAAAAATCATAGGACTTGTTGATAATATCATTATTTTATAATCTTTAGTATTAAGTTTGATGAGTAAAATTTTAAAAGTTGAGCTAGTATACACTAAAAGTTACCAACCTTTAATAGCTTGTCAATAAAATTAAATAAAGTTCAAAATTTTATGTCATAGCTACCTTTGATCACTGTATAATGTATAAGTAAGTTACGTACAAATTCAAATTTAAAAATTATTGATATTTTTATATATCAATGAAAATGAGGATTATATTTCCTTTTATGTTTCTTTCTATCATCATTTTCTAGCTAACTTAGTAAAACATAGCATACAATGAAGGCTCTTCATCGAAATTGTAATTATTGATTGTAATATCTTTCAATTTTCTATACTATTTTTTTTATTTTTTAATACAATTAATATGTTATAATAATTTTGGCGGAGAAAAAAAATAAAAGATATTTAACTATTTATTAATTGTGATAACTAAATATGACCAATTATCTTAAGGGATAGCAATTATTACTGTAGTAAATTATTTAGGGTGGAAAGTAGCTTAGAAGTTCTCAAATCTCTAACATTTCGAGATGTAGGTATGAAATTAATTTCCGCACTTTTCTTTTAATATATTTAGAGATATTGTATGATCATGGCCCGTCTATTGACATGTAGGGGCATGCAGACGTTGAACTGGCTACTAGTTAATATAGGGCTATGTTAATACAAGCTTTAAAATCTAGTTAACACCTCTCTCACTTTCCAAATAGCTGAAATTACGGTTCCTTTTAAGACAAAAATGTTACACACACACACACATACATATACAAATACATATACATATATATATACATGAACATATACATACATATATATATATATATATATATATATATATATATATATATATGTGAAATCGAGTCATCCAAGTTGAGCTGAGCAAGCTAGGCTCGGGTTTGGCTCAATAAGATCAACGAGCCAGTGTAGACTTGGTTTGACGAGAACTCAAGCCAAGCTTTCACCGAATCGAGTATGAAGATTCATTGAGTCGGCTTCGTTTGACTAGCTACCAAGCTCATCTGTTTTTTTTT
>NCQV01096611.1:0-13056 GCA_002740545.1 Lophocereus schottii
GACTTGTCACAACTTGATCATGGTCTTGGCTAGGTGGCCCTCCATCATCAATATATTCAAAGCTGGTTCTTCGACCGGTGGACATATCTCAGGTTCAACTCAGATACATTACCTTCGCCAGTGGTTCCAGGATTTCAACTTCTTATAAAGCAACCAAAATCATTCAAAGCATTAAATGAAATTATATTTTCAATTGAATATGAAATTCCTTGGATTCTCTGTTGGAATTTCAAATATGACAAGGTTCATCATGATGATCCTTATGCCTCCATTGTTCGCGAATTCAAATTCAAATTCTGGGAGAAATTCAATTTCGATCAGCGATGTAATCTTGATCAAGTTTGACAGTATTTAAAGCATCATACAAAGCAAGTCACGGACAATCTCTTAACACCGACCAAAAAAGATAACAAACGTCTTTCATCAAGCTCTTCCAAAGGTTCCAAGAAGAAGGCTACATTCAAGAAATTCATGAAATGGTTAGAATATCAAAGCGATGTCGACAGCATTTCATCAAATGAGTCCTACTCTGATTCAATGGGCAGACCATGTGCTCAGGATCCGCATGACATTTAAGACGCACTTATCCAAAACCCGAGGTGGTGTTCTGTCTGAGATAAGTGCCTTTTTGTGTGTTATTATGTGTAAATTAATGTCTTTAGTCTAGTTGATTGTCCTAAGACTAATCATCTTAGGTCTCTTATCTAGATCATTATCATCATGACATCTTTATCTACATCATCTTCATCCTTGTCATTATTATCTCATCAACATGATGCTAGCATGACATCATACAATTCTCTTTTACTTTCATGTATAGTTTCAAATGAAAGTTTGCAATCAAAAGAAAATAATTTTAAACAAAATGATTTTCCTAAATCAACCTCTTTTATAAATCAAACTTTTCAAGCTAATCAACCTTATCTTAACAAAGAATTTTATCAAGACTATAATTGGTCTCACCGAGACTGGTTCTTTTCATATTTTTCCAAAGACATGCAACAATTGTTCAAAAATAGTTATTATACTCAATTAGCTAAAAAATCAAAGAGAACATACCTTTCTTTAATTGGCTAAATGATTTTCTTTCAAACCATCACATTTCTATTCCTAATTACAATAAATACGTTTGTGCTACTAAACAAAAATTATGGAACAATCTACTTGCAAAAGAAACAACTGTTTCCATTAGCCCTTCAGTTTCCATTCAACCCTCGTCTTCTTCCCCAAAGCAAGAAATTCAAAATACTTTTGAAAATCTTCTTTCAAAAGAAATACTCTACGCAGACACACCGTCTTGTAGTATTTAACTTGAAAGCTTAAATTCAAAATCTAGCTTATCAGACAATTCAAATCCTTCTCAAACCATTAGAGATAATTTCAACAAAACCTCGTTAGAAGAATATTCTAACAATTGTTCATTAAAACCTATCAAAGTTGAAAAAATTCCTCCAACCAATTCTCCTCCTTTATTCAATCCATTAAATGGACCCATTAAAGAAACGCCTTCAATTCCTTTCGAAAATTTAAGAAACAACAATAGAAAAGAAGACAAATTATATCCAAAAAGTTTCCATAAATTATAGGAACCCACCTCATCAAAGCAAACTGTATATATTTGTGAATCATTCTATCGCAATCAACCTAAGAGTCCATATCCAAAGTTTAAATCTTCGAATAAAGCATGTCTTGCTCAAATTATCAACCATAATTCCAAAAAATTTCCAAAAGCAAAAGCTCAATTACTAAAGCTTAATTACTATAAAAAGAAATTTAAACCCAACTGTTTCACAACCCAAAACGATAAATTCAAAATGAAAAATATCTAGAAAAATGATATACCTTAAATATAGCAAAACAGGCCCTATGGCCAATAAGAGGAAAAAAAATTAGAAGTTAACAATCATAAACTTCGAAAAAAAAGATTCAAAGTTACTCTTACTCAACCATATTACTGTTCCAAAAATCAAGAGAGCTTAAATCCAAGAAAATCAATTCTAAATCCTTGCCGATGACCTATCATATTAACTATAAAAAATATTTCTATTCAAAATTCTTTAAAATCAATAACTCTCCTTCATAGTGATGCATACCAAACTTGCATCAAGGAGATATCAAATCCATTAATTCCATCCCAATATTATGGAAAAACCAAAAAGCAACTTCGTAATATTAATAAATATTCACCACAAAGTAAATAGAAATTATCTAAGGCCAATATCTGCAATAAAGAATATTGTTTTCAAAATTCATTCAAACATATAAAGAAAAAGGATATCGTCGGTATCCCTTTTATTACTCAAATCTATCTTTCAAACGTAGATTAAAATGATAGTCAAATCAATAATATGAAGCTTGAAGATAAAAAATTTCAAGAAATAATGCTTTTCCTTTTAATTTATAACAATCCTAAAAAAGCCCTTTATAAAATTCAAACATTTGATTCCAGTCATTCTAAATTCTCAGATAAAAATGTTACTCTTTATTGTAATGTTATTACAAAAATCAATCTCAGGAAGAACTCCTCTTCAATATCGTTGAAAAGATTGGGGAATCAAAAGTCAAAGTTCAATTCCTTCACAAGCTTAAAAGCTTATTACTTCAAGATAAAATTATCAAATCAGGAATTCAACCTTTTAGACTAAAGCAAGTATTAGTCATAGTGTTCCTAGATTAGTTATAAATTACAAACCACTCAACAATATTCTTCAATGGATAAAATATCCAATTCTCAATAAAAAAGAATTATTAGGAAGATTATAGAAAATGTTTTCAAAATTAAAAATAGAATTTGATTTCTAGCAAGTTTAAATTACTAAGAAAGAGAGATACAAAACTGCATTCACAATTCAATTTGGACACTATGAATGGAATGTGATATCATTCAAAATTGTTCTTTCTGAATATCAACATATTATGAATGATATATTCAATAATTATTCTGAATTTTCAATGGTTTATATTCTTATCTATTCATAAATTTTTGATCAACATTTCAAGCATCTCAAAACATTTTTCAACGTCATCAAAAGAAATGGTTTAGCCATCTCTGCACCAAAAATGAGATTATTTCAAAAAAAAAAAGTTGGCTTCTAGGCCATCACGTTCTCTATGCTGTTCAAAGATGCATCAAATGTATAGACAAATTTTCAGATGAATTCAAAGATGAAAATCAATTTTTGGTTTTCTCAACTATGTTGCAGATTTGCAATCCATTATTCCCAAAGTTCAAGAACATTCATCTTGCATGGTCTCATAAGCATACTCAAATAGTCATGCATTTCAAGCGGAAGGACAGATATGCAACTAATAGGGACATTATGCGGTAAAACCCCTTGCAATTTTGACACATATTTCGACACATAAGCATGCAATAATAAAAATCAAGCCGCAGCTGTCAAGTTTTAATAAGTCTGTCAGACGTCAACCATTTAGAATTATCCACATACAACTGTTCAAGATGAGAACAACATTCAAGATGACCCAGGAACCTTATCCATTCACTATTCAAATGTCAGAATGCTTATCGTCTTATGTAGCGTTAATTATTATGTGCTGCATTGTAATGCCTCTACCCCTCTCGGTTGCAGGTCTTACCAATTACGGCTTCAAGGATCAATGACTGGCCCCACAAATCATCACAAGTCTTTCCAGCGTACTTCGTCCTCTCTCACACGCTGCCTGGGAAACTTCCCAGCAGATCACCCATCCCAAGATTGCTCCCTAGTAAGCACACTTAATTGTAGAGTTCTTAAGAGTGGGCTTCCCGAAAAGAGATGTGCTCCTTTGGTGACATAAGTAGCTACTTTGATCCTTTTAAGCCACACTTGGGGTGTTATAATCACCCCACTTGAACCGCACAACGTCCTCGTTGTGCCTCACTAACCGACCGACTTACGAGTCCTCTTGACAGGCAATCCACACTCAATATCTTTGCCCCGCTAGGTGACTTCCCATGGGCTCTCCATCCACTGGCGCAACTCACGGTCAGCTCTAATACCATTTGTACTGAATATTTTACTTTTTGAGCCTATATAAAGGCTTCAAAGTTGTAACGTAGAACTCAGAACTCAGAACTCGTCTGCCTGTTCTCATTGTACATCACCCATCCCCACTTTCTCTCTCTTATCCTTCTTGTTGTAATCCATCTGCCACACTCAATCAATAGAAGTAAATTCATTCAACACCTTTTTGCAAATTCATACTTTCCACATTTTCTTCTTTTGCTCTATCACTATTCGTTTGTTAAGATAGGTCCATTCATTCTCAAGCATTCATATTTGTTAGCTCAAACTTTGCTTCATTCATATCTGTTGCAATTCATTACTCTGTTCATACTTTTGTTGTAATTAATTACTAATCCATCTTTTCTTCTTTATTAATCATATTTTGCAATCTATTTCAAATTTAAAAGTTGCAATTTTTATTTTTGAAATAAATTCCAAAAACTTGGTTAATTAACAATAAAACTTGATAAACAATTGAATAAGCATAAACAGAGTAACAAACATGAATAGAGATATGAATAGTACAAAGCTTTGGAATTGAATTATGAATGGGCCAATCTTAGTAAATGAATAGTGATGAAATAGAACGGAAAGAAAGAAATGTGTAAAATAAGAATTGAGAATGGTGAAGGTTGTTGAATAAACTTACTGATGCTATTATTGAATTCTGAGGATTGAGCATAGAATGCAAAGGATAAGTCAAAGAGAGAAGGAAAGAGATAATGTACAATGAGAACAGGCAGATGAGTTTTGCATTCTAAGCTCTACCTTCTGCTTACAACGTTGAAGCTTTTATATAGGCTCAAAAAGTAAATGAACAGTACATATTAAATGCTACAGTAAGATGATAACATTTCTGACATTTGTACAATAAAGAGATAAGAATTTTGAATCATCTAGAATGTTGATCTTATCTTAAACAGTTGTACACGGACGAATTTGAATAGTTGACGTCTGACAAACTTGTAAAAAGTTGACAGTTACATATTGATTTTTATTGTTACGTGCTTGCGTGTCGAATTATTTATCGAAATTCAAGGGGCTTTTCTGCATATTGTCCCTTATTGAATGCAGAGGTTTGACAGCTGTTGCTTAATGTTTGGAATGGCATGCTGGTCTATTGAAATCTCAAGGGACGTTATGGTGATCATAGAGTCTTGAATAATCTTATAAGATGCTGCATTGATGATCTTGAATGAAAATACATGGCAATTGAGTGTTGTACTCAGTAAACATAGACTGGGGTGATCTCTTGGAGTAGAAGAACTGATGCTCATCAACTGGGAAGATGTGCGCATCAAGAATGACCTATTGAATAAATTGAATAATATGTTGATCAAGGGGTTGCCAATAATCTATGATGAATATCCCATAAAATCGGAGCGTTTGAATGTAGCCAATCGGTGTCACGATGAGTACCAGATGATCATAGAATTCTTGTAAAAGAGCTCGGTAAAATTTGAGTATCTTTAAATATGAATAAAAAGAAGTCCATGAACTTGATAGCCATTGATCATAATGGATAAAAATGGCATATTCATTGTACCGAGGTCCTTTGAATGTAGTGAAATGGAGTTCATAAGTATGATCTCTAAGATGGAATAGGAGAGGTTCTTGAATGTCTTTGAGGTTTTCTGGATTTTGACTGTGGGGTAATTTGGAAGTGGATGTCATCTGGAATAGAGGAATTGAAGCAAAATTACTTTGCCCGAAGGAACTTTTTAAAGAGGGAGTTAGGAAGGAATTTGTTTGCTCTATGAATTTAGAATTGAAAACTGAAGATATGTGAGCAAAAATAAGATTTGGAAATTTTGAAATAGATGAACACTTGGGTAGATATTTGGGTAACTTGACTGAACACTTGGCTCTGATACTAGTTGGCGATAGGACCGAGTGCAATTTTTGTTTTTGAAATAAATGGCAAAAACTTAGTTAATTAATAGTAAAACTTGATAAACAACTAAATAAGCATAAACAGAGTAACAAACATGAATAGAGATATGAATACTACCAAGCTTTGAAAATTAAATTCGACACACAAACACGTAAACATAAATATCAAGATGCAGCTGTCAACATTTTACAAGTTTGTCAGACATCAACCACTCAAAATTGTCCGCGTACAACTGTTCAAGATAAGATCAAAATTCAAGATGTCTCAACAATCTTATCCATTTGCTATTCAAATATCAGAAATCTTATCTACTTAATTAATATTTTGTACTGTGCATTTACTTTATGGGCATATATAAAGGCTCCAACATTGTAAGCAAAAGGCATAAGTCAGAAGTCATCTGCCTCTTTCCTTTGTACAAATTCCTTCCCTACTTTTCTTTATCCTTATCCTCTGCCTTGTACAATTCATTCGCAGAGAATTCAATTAATCAATAATAAGTTTCATTCAAGTATCTTTCTCTTGTAAATTTTCCATTCACGTTGTTTCTTTCTATTCCGTCAATTTCTATCATTATTAATGTATTAAGTTAGGCCAATTCGTATTAAATTTCCAAACTTTGCCTCTATTACTCTTCAAACTTTGCATTACTCCAAATTGTTACTTTGTTCATGCCTATTGCTTGAATCAATCATTAACCACATTTTACTTTAAATTAATCACTTTTTACAATTTATTTCAAATATAAAAATTGCACTCGGTCCTGCCCCCAACTGGTACTAGAACCAAGTGTTCAGTCAAGTTACCTAAATATCTACCCAAGTTTCTAGTCAAGATTAACCAAGTATTAGCCAAGTGTCTAATCAAAATTAACTAATATTAGCCAAGTGTTTAGTCAAGTCAAGATCAACTAAGTGTTAACCAAGTGTTGATCAAGTTAACTAAAATTAGTCAAGTGTCTTGTAAGGTGTCGTGCATCTCCTATTTTATTTTTGTTTAAACTTACCATCATGTATCTAGGCTAAAATCCTTGCAATTAGTCGAAGGACGAACCAATTGGCCTAAAGATGGTTAGTTAACCATTAGTGACATATAAATATCCTTATTAAAGATGAAATTAAGTTGGACAACTCACTTGGAAGTTGTGTTGGTCAGCAGCATTGGTCAGCCGTCTGTGAGTCCTTATGGCACCTCTAGTAAGTCCGTTGGTCAGCCTGGTGATTGGTGGTCCCGGTAGTAAACGGCTAGGAGTGACGATGGTCCCGATGTGGTCCCGTAGTGCGTGGCTGGGTGCCTAACAATATTCTATCTGATATAAATGCATATTTGTGTGTTATTATGTGTTGATTAATGTCTTTAATCTAGTTGATTGTCCTAAGACTAGTCATCTTAGATCTCTTGTCTAGATCATTGTTATCATAACATCATTGTTATCATGACATCTCTATCTGCATCATCATCCTTATCTTCTCATCAGCATGACATCATCATTATACAATTTTCGTGCACATTCATGGATGATTCCTAATAAAAGTTTGCATTCAAAAGAAAATTATTTTAAGCAAAATGATTTTCCAGAATCATCCTCTTTTTCAAATCAAATTTTTGAAGTTAATCGGGCTTATCTTAACAAAAAATTCTATCAAGATTATAATCGATCTCATCGAGATTGGTTTTTCTCATATTTTTCTAAAGATATGCAAAAATTATTCGAAAAAATTTATTATACTTAATTAGCTAAAATCATAAAAATATACCTTTCTTTGATTGGCTAAATGATTTTCTTCCAAAACATCAAATCTCTATTCCTAATTACAATAAATACTTGTGTGCCATTAAAAGAAAATTATGGCACAATCTTCTTACAAAGGAAACAACTGTTTCCATTCAATCCTCATCTACAAAGCAAGAAATTCAAATTACTTATGGAAATTCTCCTTCAAAAATACTCTGCATGAATAAACCATCCTGTAGTATTCAACCTGAAAACTCATATTCTAGATCTAGCTTATCAGATAATTCAAATCCTTCTCAAACTACTAAAGATAATTTCAATAAAATCCAGTTAGAAGAAAATTCTAACAATTGTTCATTATAATCCATCAAAGTTGAAGAAATTCCTCAAATCAATTCTCCTCCTTTATTCAATCCTTTTAATATACCCATTAATGAAACTCCTTTAATTCCTACAAAGGCTTAGGAAACAATAATAAAAAAGAAATCAAATTATCTCCAACAAGTTTCCATGTTCCTGATAAATTCGAAAACCCCTCATTACCAAAACCAACAATTTATGAATCATCCTTTGACAATGAACCTAATAATCCATATCCAAAATCTAATTCTTCGGATAATTCACACCTCATTCAATTTATCAAAAATAATTCCAAGAAATTTCCCCAAGTAAAAATTCAAAAAAGAAATTTAAAAATAGTTGCTCTAAAACCCAAAAAGATAAATTCAAAATGGAAAACATTTAGAAAAATAATGTGCCTCAAATATGGCAAAACAGGGCATATGGCCAACAAAAGAAAAAATTTAAAGATTAATAATCCTAAGGTTCAAAAGAAAATATCCCAAGTTACCTTCTTTCAATTAAAACACTTATATATTCCTCAAAGCATAAATACAAGAAAATCAAATTCTAACCATAAATCTTTACCAATTCTCAACCAAATTAAGTTTAAAAATTGGTATATTAATATTACTTTAAAAATTCAAGACAATTTTACAACAACAATACTCCTTGAAAGTGATGCGTAAGAGGACTGCATCAAGGAGATATCAGAACAACAACAACAACAACTGTCAGTGTGGGTCCCACTTTCTGCATCAAGGAGATATCAATTCCATTAATTCCACCTTAATATTATAAAGAAACCAAAACAACTTCCTAATATCAATAAAAATCCATTTCAAAGTAAATACAAATTATCCAAAGCTAATATTTGCAATAAAGAATATTGTTTTCAAAATCCATTCAAACACGCTTCTTCCTTAGAAGGATCAGATTCTATGGGATAAGTAGCTCTTAATATAAGTAAGATAGGAAAAGTCTTCTAGTTAGTTCCATATGAGGGGATATTTCTTCTTTTTAAGTAGCATGGTAAGATAAGATCCTTCTTCTTTCTTCTTGCTTTCCTTGTAATCTTCTTTTACGTCTTTCCCCGATCTACTAGTAATCGCCTTGAGGCCTGGAGTTCGCCCTTCCAACTTAGGGCAACTGAAGTGGAAGACTGACTGACTCAAGTGTTGGCTTTTAGCTCACCTGCCTGCTATGTTGGATTTGACACTCCTTCCGATCGTTTGCAAGCCAGGCAGTCCACGAAGGGCTTCAATGAGGGAGTATCCCTTTTATTACTCAAATCTATCTTTCAAACAAAAAACAAAATGATAGTCAAATTAATAATTTGAAGCTTGAAGATAAAAAAGTTCAAGAAGTAATTCTATTCCTTATAATCTATGATGATTCCAAAGAAGCCTTTTATAAAATTCAAACATTTAATTCCAGTCATTCTTAATCCTCAAATAAAAACATTACTCTTTATCCTAACAATTATAATGTTACTACAATAGATCAATCTCAAGAAGAACTCCTCATCGATATCATCGAGGGAATCGATGAACCGGAAATCAAAACTCAACAGCTCCAACAGCTTAAAGATTTATTATTCAGAGATAAAGTAATTAAATCAGTACAACCTTTTAGCCTAAAACAAGTACTCAAAGCCTTTGAAGGACAAGGATTAAATCAAGTCAAAGCTGAAGCTGAAGAATCAAGAAATCATATTAAAACACAAAATCTCCATGAGGAATCAAACTCAATCCTCTTTTCTCAACTTCAAGAGCTTGAAAGTCCAATTTCTTCTCTTGAATCTTCAAAACCTCCTAATCAATTTCCTCCATCTTCTCCTAAATTAAGTCCAAAAAATCAAAATTATAAAGCATTCCTTTCAGTCATTAATCGTATAGATTTTCAAAAATGGTATGTTCCTATTACCACTGTAGTAAAAGTTTTCAAACTTCATTCTATCGCCCTGCTAGATAGCAGTGCTAATATGAATTACGTTCAAGAGGGTTTAATCCCTTCAAAACATTTTGAAAAAAACAAAGAAAAAATGGCTTAGTCAAAACTTCGAATTAATTACAAGCGTTTAAATGCCTATATTTACAGCAACAAGCATTATTTCAAAATTACTTTTATACTTGTCAAAAATCTCAAACAACAATTATTCTTGGAACTCCTTTTCATACCCAAACATATCCTTTTACTATCAATCTCAAAGAAATCTATTCAAATATTCTTCGACAAGAAATTAGATTCAAATTTTCTTATTCCATGAAAAATAAAGATATTATAGTCCTTCAAGAAGCTTCGATTCCTAAACTTATTCATGCTAAACAAATAGCTTTTCTTCAAACAAAATTTATTCAAGCACAAGTTGTTGAAACAATCAACAAATTATTTGAAGAACATGTCCCAAATACCTTTGGGGATAAAAAGCATCATATGGTAGAATTACCATGTGAAAAATATCTTGATGAAAGAGATATTCCAACAAAAGCACACTTTATTCAAATAAATAAAAAGCTTTTAGAAATTTACAAAAAAAAATTCAATCTTTCAAAAGGCTCATTAGATTTTCCAAATCTTATTGGAGCTATGTAGTCTATGTCTATAATCAAGCTAATAAAGAACATAGTATTCTTAGACTATTCAAAAACTACAAACCACTAAATAAAGTTCTTCAAGCGATAAAATATCCAATTCCTAAGCAAAAAGATTTACTAGAAAGATTATACAAAGCAAACATATTTTTAAAATTCAATGGCAAATCTAGCTTTTGGCAAATTCAGATTACTGAGAAAGTTAGATATAAAACTACATTCACAATTCCATTTGGATACTACAAATGGAATGTGAAGCCATTTAAACTCAAAAATTCTCCTTTTCAGTTTCAACCTATACTCGATGATTGTTATGAACTCTCAATAGTTCACGTTCTCATTTATTCAAAAATTTTGGACCATCNNTTCAAGCATCTAAGAATATTGTTCAATGTCATCAAAAGAAATGGTTAGCTATTTTTACTCCAAAAATAAAATTATTTCAAACAAAAATTCAATTTTTTAGCCCTCACATTTGTAATGGCATTATTAGACTCATTCAATGATGTATTAAACTTGCAGATAAATTTACACATGAATTCAAAGATAAAAATGAATTTCAAAAATGTTAGGTCATCTCAATTATATATGTTGCATCTTTTTCTAAAACTTTGCATCCCAAAATTCAAAAAAATTGATCCGCCATGGTCTCATAAGCATACTCAATTAGTTATGCATTTCAAGAGTAAGGTCAACTCACTCATGTGTCTTGGCATACCAAATTCATATACGTTCATAATAGATGCATCAGACAATAGTTCTGGCAAAATTAGAGGTCTCAAGATATGACTTAACCCAAATCTTGAATTGCTAGCAAGATTCCATAGTAAAGTTTAGACTAGACCTCAAATTTCTTTACTCCATCATCAAAAGACAATTTTATCTATTCAAAATCTTACTTCAAAACAAATTTTCTCTTATATATTTTCAGTTTCAATTCTAGATTCATAAAGAAAATAATTCCCTTCCTAACTTCCTCTCTAAAGAATTCCTTCAAGAAAAATAATTTTGTTTCAATTCTTCTATTCCAGATGTCTTCCACATCTAAAGCAACCCATATTCAAAATCCAAACAACCTCAAAGATATTCGAGAATCCCTCCTATTTTATCTTAGAAATAATACTGATGAATTTCGATTCGCTACATTCAAAGGACCTCGATACAATGACTATGTCATTTTCATCCACTACGATCAATGGCTATCAAATTCAAGGACTTCCTTTTCTTCATTTTTAAAAATACTAAAATTTTACCAAACGCTTTTACAAGAATTCCATGGTCACCCCGTGCTTATCGTGGTATCAACTGATTATACCAAAACCGTCCATTTTGGGCTATACATTACAGATTATTGGGTGCTAATTGATCATCAAATTATCCAGTTTATTCAATGGGTTATTCCTGATGTGCACACCTGTCCCATTAATGAACATCGGTTCTTCTACTCCAAGAGATCACTTCAGTATAATTTTACTGAGTATCACACTCCATTGCCACCTACCTGCATTCAAGAACATCAATGCAGCCTATTACAAGAATATTCAAGACTTTATACTGACTAGGGACTATCTACTGCAACATCCCTTGGATTTTCACACTTAAGCATGCTGATATAACAACCAAGCAACAGCTGTCAAGCCTCTATGACCAATAAGGGACTTTATACACAAAAGTTCCTTGAAATTTGATGCGCAAACATGCAAAAATAAATATCAAGATGCAACTGTCAACTTTTTACAAGTTTTTTAGACGTCAACCATTCAANATTATCCACGTATAACTGTTCAAGATAAGATCAAAATTCAAGATGACTCAACAAATCTTATCCATTTATTGTTCAAATGTTAGAAATCTTATCTACTTAATTAATATTTTGTACTGTACATTTACTTCATGGGCCTATATAAAGGCTCCAACGTTGTAAGCAAAATGCAAAACTCAGAAGTCATCTCCCCCTTTCCTTTGTACAAATCTCTTCCTCACTTTTCTTTGTCCTTATCCTCTGCCTTATACAATTCATTCGCAGAGAATTCAATCAATCAATAGTAAGTTTCATTCAAGTATCTGATGTATCCTCAAGGGGAAACCAAGAGGATGGGAAGAAATGGAAGAAGAGTGCAAAGTAAACAAGGCAACTTTGAATTCACAAACTCACCTTGGTCGTGGATAGTAAACCGGAACTAACACCCACCTTGGATACAGAAACACCACCAAGGAATGATGTTAGGGCCCTTAACAACCTCTTGGATACAGAAACACCACCAAGAAAAGAAGTTAAGACTCTTACTAGATCACCATTCAACCCGGCCAAAGGAAGAGATAAGCTAGAAGAGAGTTTGGGAGTTCAAAGGAGCAAAGCTCAACTTCATTCAATAATTTTGCTTGGTGCCCGGCCAAAGGGGCCATAGGGGCTTAAATACAAAGCTTTCAAGACTTCAAAACATAGGCCCTAGGCTACATCACAAGCTAAACTAGGCAAAAATACAA
>NCQV01096618.1:8175-19077 GCA_002740545.1 Lophocereus schottii
TGTTGCCAGTATCATTGTCATTTTTTTAAAAGAAACATTAATGCTTGTAATTAACGTTGAATTCAATAACTAAAAAGAGCCATAATATTTGTTTCCTGTTCTATTTTTAAATTATTAAATTCTACCTTAACTACAAAGCATTATTCTTGATATATAAATAAGTAAGCAAACAACAAAATTAAATAAATTGAAAATCAATGAGAGTGCAACATTACCAGCTTTAGAAAAATAAGCTTTAGAAAAATATATCAATGGCGACACACGAATATGACAGAAAAATTAATATTAAAGATTGTCGCAATGTAAGTTCTGAATTCATCAAAAGCCATTGGTGTACTCGAATTGAATGACGAACTTAAGTATTTACTTCATCACTTGCTAGTTAGAATTATGAATATATACCCAGATCACTATATCCTTAGAAAACATGACTTAGCTTCCAAAAAATAAGTATCATTCCAATATTTATCATCTTCGTCAACGCATGGACCTTATCTAAAAAAATGCAGACATGTCATACATTTAAAACAACAAAAACAAGGGTTAGTTAGAGCCCAAAAAAAAAAGAAAAAAAAATTAGAGTGGAGTGCGTCAAAGCTTGGGCAATTCCAAAGATGAGACATTCGTATAGAATTTCAAAGTCACTGAACTAGACTTTGGAACACTGTAGACTTTAAAAATAGTTTGAGCTAACTTTCACTTCTATCATGTAGATTGCAGCACTTTGGAATCAAGCAAGGATAATTGGAAAATTGGATAAAAAGATTCACTCTACTCACCACCAAGGATAATTGGATAAAAAGATACAAATTTTTGGAATCAAGCAAGTTGCTTTTCATTCATTCACTTCTGCTTTCAGTTCTATCATATGGATTATGACGCTTTGCTATTTATAAAGGAAGTAGAATTAGCTATTAGTCAAACAAAAAGACAAGCATTAGATTAGTACACTTTACTGGAAAGCATTGCAACTAGAAATGCAGAAAATTAAAGAAGAAATACAAAGAGACTAGGTGTGTTATACTAATTCAAAACCTCCTTTGATGCTTCATCTGCCCCCATTAAAGGCATGACCATGCTTGGGCTTCCCAAGTAAGGAGAGATTGGAAAGCCTTGGATGCCTTGAATTGAAGCTGAAGAGTGGATAAATCTCATGAAGTGTTAATGGAGGAAAATAAGTGCTGAGTCATGCCCCTTGAACTGCCTTCAGGAGTAGAACTACAAAAAGGTTGGTTCCCTCCACATTTAGTTTTGTTAATAACCACACTTATAAGTATAGAAATACCAGTTGGCCACACTTAGGCTAAAGTAGGGAAATTAAGTGTGTGGAAGTGTTCTCCACACTTCTTAGAAATGCAAGTAGAGCTATATTTCCTATATGTATAAATGCAGAGCAAGTACTTACCCACAATTATATGCGGTCATTTTAAGATATGCTCATTCTGGAAGATGCATGAAGTCATAATTTCCCTACACTTATAAGTGTTATTAGTGTCATTTTAGTTTTTTCAAAAGATAATGTTGGTAATTAATATAAAACTCATTAAGTTAAAAATAAAATAATTGTATACAATTGTTTTTTTTAATCAACAAGTTTTATACTAATTACCAGCATCACCTTACATAAATAAATAAATTAAGAATTGCATAATATAGATCGATATAATTATTCTCCAACTAACAAACTAACAAACGAAAATAGATCAAACATCAATTAAATAAGTTACTCATTAATACCTAAAAAAACTTAATTGTAGATGCAGCAACAAAGACTAAGGAAATTAGAATTAAATATTCTATCATTGTTTTGAATCCATCCTGCTATTTTTTTTTTTTTTTTTTTTTTGGTTGCACCTAGGTAGCCGATTGAATATTTTATGAAAAAGTACTTGCTCTATAACTAGTTAAAACTATACTTTTAAAACAAACCTAACTTCCAAGAATATATAAAAAAATCTTTATCTTTATTTTCTTCATTGAGAGATGTTAGCTCCAAAAATGCAACCTGTAAGACAATTGAAACACATGAAAAAATGAACTATTAGAAAAGATAACTACAAGAGATTAACAAAAGATGTAGACTCAGTAGAATTAGGTTTAAAGATGCAGAACAGAGTTCAACTAACTATAGAACCCCAATGGAGTTGAATCAAGAATAGAACCACAATTGTATTTAACTAACAATAGAACCACAATCGAGTTGAACAAATAATATAATAACAACCGAGTTCAACCAATAATAGAACTACAATTGAGTTCAACCAATAATAGAACCCAAGCGAGTTCAACCAACAATAGAACCCCAAGCAAGTTCAACCAACAATAGAACCCAAGTGAGTTCAACCAACAATAAAATTACTAGTTCAACAAACAATAGAACCCAACTGAATTCAACCAACAATAGAACCACAACAAAGTTGAGTTAAGAATAGAACCATAATCGAGTTTAACTAACAATAGAACTCAACTGAGTTCAACTAACAATAGTGCCACAACCGAGTTCAACCAATAATACAACCACAACCGAGTTCAACCAATAATAGAACTACAATTGAGTTCAGCCGACAATAGAGCCCCAGTAAGTTCAACCAACTATAGAACCCCAACCAAGTTGAACCAACTATAGAACCACAACTTAGTTTGACCAACAATAGAATCCAAGTGAGTTTAGCCAACAATAGAACCCAACCAAGTTCAACCAACAATAGAACAACTAGTTCAACCACCAATAGAACCCAATTAAATTTAATTAATAATAGAACCAATTGAGTTCAGTCGACAATAGAAACCAACTGAGTTCAACTAAGAATAGAACAGCAACTGAGTTCAACTAACAATAAAACCCATCTGAAAATGAATAGCTTACTCTTAACAGGTTGCTTAAGAGTAGCAAATAACTTTTCGTAAAGAATCTTGCTCAGTAAGTCCTTGTCCACCTTCTTTTTACACTCAATAAAGGCCTATAATAAAAAATGTTTTAATTTTAGACATAGTTAGTGTAAAGTAAATGATAAATCAAACGTTAAATGTAAGAACATATAACCATTTATATACAATGCCGCATAGAAAGCCATAAGCAAACTCTCTTCTCTTTGGATTTCTGAAACCTCCACCACGTCCGATTTTCCTTAATCACCTTCTCGACTAAATTTTCTATCTGAGCATGACCACATTGGAGAGTCATTAAAATGAAAGCATTTTGTGAGGATACTTGAACTAAGAAAAACATAGAAAGCCATATTCATACACAAGTAAAAATAATCTAGAACTATGAGTCCATAATATATTTCAATGATTATTTACCTGATCCAGCAAAGAATGATTTTGACTATGCTTCTGATTGTGCAGTGTCTTATTTGCTTGCTTTTTAGTCAAATTGATACTTCGCTGAAAATTAGAAATATCTACTTCCTTCCTCTTTTGTCTGTTGATTGGATTTAGTGCTTATTGATTATATGTAGTTCCTACAAGTCTCCGATAGCCATCTTCAGAAATCTCATCATTCGAGGCTGATACTGACATTAAAATCTCAAATTCAACTCGAGTGCTCTTCGAATTTGCAAGGCTCCAAGGCAAACAATTCATCTCCTCATGTGATAAGTGATTATATAGGTAAATTTGTTCTTAAAATAATAAAAAGAGCCAAGTGAGTTGAATAATCTATTCTAATTTAACAATTATCATATTAGGGAAAAAATACATGCACTTGAGCTGTTGCATAGGGATTAATTACCCTTGAGCATATAAGTTTTCTTGAAAGTGGTGAAGACGCAGAAGTCAAGCTACGACTCTTGCTAACTCCTTGGATTCGTTTCAACTAAATGAAAACAATAGTCAAACAATTACCAAATTATATAAATTACTCAAATAACAGGCACTACAACTATTTCACTTCCAAGTTTGCTCTTTAAATGACCACATTCGGTTAGGGTATCTGTCTAGTAAAAATGGAAATTATTTAACATCTTACCTACTCTTTTTGGTCAAAATTAAGCATCCGAGCGATGTTCGGTTGCTTTAAGCAACCAGAAGTATTTGTAGTTTCCCCATAGATGTGTTTTGATCATCCACCTATATAAAAATTACAATATGAGAAGAAACTTCAATAACCAAAAGTTAACTATACAAGGTTTTTACATTACACTATAATGTTGTGTTTGTGCGCACAAAGTAAGGAGTTAGTTGATTTACAAAGTTATGGGATCATGGCATGCCAATTGTGGAATTTTTCATCCTATTTGTCACACTAATATGTTTCTTACCAATTTGAGTTGTACAGGACTTGTTAACTCCTTGAAGGGAATTTAGCTAAATAAAACTAGTAGTCAGATAATGATATGATTGTGTAAGATGAAATAGCTAATAAGAAGATAATTGTAAATGTCAAAATTGTAAATGTCAAGATAGTAAACGTCACCTTTACCTAAGTGGCACAACATGAAGCTAAATCAAGAAAATAAAGATAGGGGTTGTTGTTTTGTTTTATTTGCACCTGTGTATTCTCTTTGCCTCCGACACTTCCTTTTTGCTGACTCACCTACAAACACCCAAAATCACGTATGATCGCAATTGAAAAAACAATTAAGCAAACATAAGACTTTGTATGGGAAGAATATATTTATGCGTATATATAATGTGAACGCACTTGTTTTACAACACAAAGCGACCTAGATGTGTTAGCAGCTCCACCTTTATCCCTTAGTACAGTGAAATTTCAATTTAACCTGCATCCTTGATATATTATTCTTAGATAATGTAGGCGCAATTGTCAGAGTATCTCTTATGTGTTCACTAGCTAAGGATATATTATTCATTTAATTCTCTTCAACATCATCACCCTCATCACAAACCAAGTTAATAAATCAACATCAACCTTAACCAAAGTGCTCATGTATTCATTGTTTATTTTTAATATGGAAACTCAATAAAAAAATAATAAAACCATGGTTTAAAATGACTTGAGATAGAACATGCTCATAATAAGTTCATTAAGACTTCAAGTAAGTGACCTCTTGGTGCAAGCATCGAACCTCTTTTACCAATAGACTCACTATGCTAGAATCCGAAGATTCAATCCTACTTTGACAATTACATTTGGCATTAAGTTGATTTGAGGTGACACCAGACCTAACTCCTCTAACCCTCCCACTACTTTCAGGTCCTATTAACTTATGATAAGCAAAAGTCTCATCTGGCACTGTGCCTTCAGAGAATACCACTTCTAAAGTGCCCATCTTTTATTTGACAATATCAACATCAATATCCTGTACAAATTATTGGCCACAAATACCAAAATTTATCATTATGTTGCTTGTGTATGTATTAAATAATGACATACTTTATGTAAATTAGGAAAAAAAATGTATAAATGCATATACCACAAATTTCTTAGTTGCTAGTTCATGGTAAGATCCTTCTTTATGCTGATGAGTCTCTGTAAAGCATTTCAATGGACTAGGTTCTCTCTAATGCTCTTTCTCCTATAAATGAATGTATAGGCATAAATAAAGAATTCTATACATAGCAAAGTAAATAAAGTGTAACACTCCTCTCCCATATAGCTCGTGATGTTAGTGATTTCTAAAATTTTGGAAAAACATAGAGAGAGTTTCCCCTAAAAATTGAACATAACTTAAGCTTATAGCTAGCCTTATACTAAGTACTTGCAACAATATAAAAAACATAAGAAATATGCCAACCAAGCTCGGCGGCTGCATGCAGGAGATCACAACTCCATGGACCATACACCAAGAGTACATATGATTTGAAACTAAGTAAAAAAAAAAGAAGTAAAAAATATAGCTCAATGGATCACATGCTTGGAGCACTGGGCTACATCCCAAAAACAAAACTCAACTACAACAGGCAAAATAACTAACTATCTAGAAGGTTGGCCTACACGGTGATTCAAAGTTTATAGTTCCCACAAACTTTATACCTTATGATAGCCACACACCTTACTTAATGTCAACATAGTAAGAATATATGACTTACAAAATTATCCCTTTTGATTGCAAAACTTTGTGACCCACTTGTACATGCATGTAGTTGCTTACCTCTTGCTCTTTTTCCATTACTAGATCATTTTTGCATGACAACAAGTATTATATTGTGACCCACTGTACGTCTTCTAATGCGCCAGTAACTAATGATATCCTCAGTGAGTCAAAACAAGCTATATCTCCTAGTTGATAGAAAAATCAATTTACAAAACAAAGCCCTCTACCAATCCAATTGCTAGCTATTTTAAAGGGCAAAACCATTACATCTGAGGCCAAAGAGCAAGAATACCATAGCTACACGCCCACACAGCTACACACCCATTAGAAAGCTGCAGCATATCAAACATCAAAAAACAGCGCCCAAAACATCTCCAAACATATGACAACCTAGACAAGATGAAAGTAACTTATTTTTAGCTTACCTGAAACTTCTCCGAAAACAAATAATTGACCAAACCAACCCACATCTGGTCACCTACAGCAAACTCGTGCTTGTTCTTTTCCAAATTATATAATGCCTCTTTTGTGGAATCTTCTTTAACATACTTACATGTTAAGGAATACTTGAAACCTTGAACCTTTTTCCTAATTGACTTTAGAATTTTCTAATTGACTTAACTCCATCTGGCAACAAAAATTCTCCTACCAAAACAAAAGTTTAAATAATTATTCGAACTAGTTACATTTAGATAACATGTATCACTCAGCTTGGACATGCATAAATGCTTACCCTAATAAACATTATGGTCCGAACTCTAAAGTATAGTGGCACTAAGCGCCAGTCTTTATAGTCAAAGGGACATATGCTAGGTCTCTTGGGAACATCAGTAAGGAATCTATTAGATAAACACCCTGCTTTCTTCATTGGTTGGAATAAGCTATTCAAATGTACCATAATCCTCTCCGAAGGAACCAGTTCATATCCCATGTTCATATTGATTCTCCCCCCAAACGTTTTAGCATTGCCATGTTCATCTGTATAAAGAAGAATATGATGATCATAACAGTAGAAAACTTACAAGAATTGAATCTATTATGCGAGTAAAATCACTAGATGGGTATTCAAGATTCATTTACCAATGATTAACACCTCTTTGTCATCTTTAAAATCATCAGGTATGGTGATAAGAGGTGGATTCACATTAATCGAAACTCTTGATTCAAAAATATTCTTTTCAATAGTTTCAACTTCTTCTTTCAAATCATGGATCATGTCGACATCGTCTAAAGACACATCGTCACATGCTGCATCTTCATGTTGAATAGACTTAAGGTACTTTTCTAAGGTAATCCTAGATCAGAACATGAGTATGGTGCTTCAAAACTTACCAAGAAAACTTATGTTAGTTTATGACGCAATTCAAGGGGAAAATGGTTAAAAGTAAGAATTAACCAAGACAAGAGCTAAATTGATCATGTCAAATTCTACAAGCTATATTATAAAAATCAAACATAATACACTAAGGGAAACTATGTAAATAAAATAATCCCATACACCTATGTACTGATATTTCTTTCTTTTACTCACTTAGCATGTGAGGAACTTAATCAAAGCTTGAAAATAGCAACAACTTAAATCAAAACATAATAATTTGATGTTCTAATATTTGTGCATAGGCTTTACCCATGAGGTTCGTATGGTTAAGGGATGTAAAGCCTTGCAAGCTTGAAATATTATGTCAATTAAAAGTAATATGACAGTTACTTTTTTTAAAAAAAAGCAAAATGCAAAGATCTATAATTGCCAAAACATGATAATGAAAAAATTAAAATTGTTCCTATTCCTCACAATCAGTAGTATCCCAATTAACTGGATCTCTGAATGCATTCTCTTTTGATATACTAGGAGGCATGCGATGAGGATACAATTCATCCTCATCGGCCATGGCTGCTCCTAATTGGTAACTGTCTCTTGGCTTCATTTTCACAACATGAGTCCACCCTTTGTCTTTCTCATCTTCAACGTAAAATAACTGATTGGCTTGTGATAAAAGTATATATAGATCATCCTTTAAGGTATTTCCTTTATGTATCTTATGTGAGAAATTCAAGAGAGTGAATCCCCTTTTGTCTTCTTTTCTTCCCCAACCTAAGTTTACCTCCACCAATCACATTGAAATAGAAGTACCTTGCATTCAGAAAAGTAGTCCAACTCAATGATATTGATGATCTTTCCATAGTAAGGTTTTCCATCGGCTTCTACTGTAACCCCATAGTTTTGAGTTTTCTTTGTCTCATCTTGAGCTTGAGTGTGGAATCTATACTCATTGATACTGAAAACCTTCATTCTTTTGACTATGGAGTTTGAACCCTGAGCCACAGCTCTGAACACTTTTGACTCTAGGTTATTATCATCCATATTAGTAACCTAAACAATTAAGAATCCATGTTAATAATTAATGTTTTTCTGCTTCTAAAATACTCATCATATGGTTTTGAAGTCACCATTTGTCACAAGTAACCATTTTTGCTTAAGCTTATCATTAGGCTCTTGTAAATAAAATGCAAGGCATTCCTTCGGGAAAGTTCTACAAATTATAAATTTCATCAAATTAAATGAATATTAGTAAACTTTAGACATTTACCATGAAAGGTTGTAAAGTTAATTTTACAAACCTGTGATAAAAGTCCATCCCATGAACATGTTAGAGTACATATCAATGGGCTTGCTTAAGGCTCAACTCATTTATTTTCACCATTACAACCTGACCTTTACGTTGTCCAGCAGTGTCAAATAAATATATTTCTTCATTAGGAATAGACTCATTATTCCTTGATGAACGATTAAAAACAGTTTCTACCCCTTCAAAGTATCATGAGCAAAACGTTATGCACTCTTGTGTAATGTATTCCTCTGCCATTGATCCCTCTAGCTGTGAGCTCGATTGTGGATATATCCTTTTAACCGTGCCGAGTACCTACAGCTTACCACTAATATAGGATTTCTAGGGGAAAAAAGATAAATAGAAAGCCATAAAATTTAAGGCCTTACTGCTCTATAGGGTACATCCATCTATGAATATATACCCTCTAAGCATTGCTTCCTCTGTCATCTGCATAATCAGATGCACCCTAATGGTTAAAAAACAAGGTGGGAACATTTTCTCCATACGACATATGTGAGAACCACATTGCTTTATAGCACATCCAATTTATCAACACTTTGCTGTTTGACACATAATTCCTTTAAAAAATCAGACAACTCACACACCAAATCTACAAGATTATCATCCTTAACCACTGGCTCTGCAATTGGAAGTAAATCTTACATTATAATATAACAATCATGGCTTTTCAAATCAAAGAACTTGTGCTTCTTAAAATTGACACATCAAGAGATATTGCTTGTGTATCCATATGTATGACAACTTCAACTGCTTCAAGACTTTTAGTAAGGAGGTTTCCTCATCAACAGACTAATTATAAGGAGCTACAGGTAAATGATATTTGTTATTTAGTAACAAAATTGGGTGGAGCTCAGTCCTTGTCTATATTTATTGAAGATCTTGGCAGGCCTTCAAGTTATCCTTTCTTTTCCCTTCCAAATTCAATAGAGTTCCTAACAAATTATCACAAATATTCTTTTTGTTATGTATTACATCCAATTATGATGAAGATGTTAAACTACCAATATTCAAGATCACAGAAAATGCTTCTTTTCTCCCGTATTGGTTTGGCCTTTCCTATATGTAGACATAATTCCCTCTAATTTTGCAAGAATTTGACTCCCAGTTAATGAAGTTGGAGTGTTATCAAACTCCATATTTCTGTCAAATCCATCCTTATCATATCGAAAAAATAGTCTTCTGCTAACCATCTTCGATGACCCATGTAGCATAACTTATACACATTGTCCGTCCAAATTGATTGACTTTCTTTCCCACAAGATGGACATGTGAAACAACCCTTCGTACTCCACCCAGACAGATTAGCATATGCAAGAAAGTCATTGTAGTAGAGTGAAGAACACCTTACAATGTAAATCTTGTATTTGTGTATGCATAATATGCATCTACAGCGTGCCATAACTGCACTATCTCTTTAATCAACTGTTGAAGATATACATTGATGTTTATCCTTGGAGCCTTTTCACCAGGAATGATAATCGATAGTATAATTGAGGATTGTTTCATTCATAGCCAAGGAGGCAATTTTTATGGATTTAGCAAGACTAGCCAAGTATTATGTGCATAACAGAAAATGGATTGGACCCATCACTAGGTAGCCCAAGCCTTATATTTTGAGGATCAGATACAAATTTAAGATATTGTTCATCAAATTCCTTCTATGCCTTTGCGTCTGCAAAATGCCTCAAAATTTCATTCTTTGTACCATACTTATCATGCCAAATCATATCTTTAGCTCTCTTGGACGATTTGTAAAGCCTAAGCAATCTGGGAATGAGAGGAAAATAGCGTAATACCTTAGCTAGCAATTTCTTTTCACTATTCTCCCATCGTGAACAGCTACACTTATCACTTGATTCTTATCTTTCCTTTTCACACCAACACAATATGCAATAGGCATGTATTGTTTTTCACATTCAAGGACTAAGTCCTTAAGTAATTTCTTGCAATCGCTCCATGATGATGGGAATAGGGCTATATGGGGAAAATAGAACTCAAAAGCTAGAGCAGCATATTAAATGATTTAGTAGACCAACCATACATGCGTTTCAAGTGCAGTAAGTGCAATAGAAAAGAGAGTTTTGAAAATTTTGAACCTTGATGTAGCCCCCGTTTAACTTGTTCTAACTTTTCATATCCAGCATCTTTGTCTATCATGGAACTATCACTATCATGCCCCTCATTCCCTAGCTCACCACCGTCTTCTTTATCCATATCACCCTCTTGATGAAACATGCCATGCCCATGATTTTTGCGCATCTCAAAAATATCAT
>NCQV01096618.1:19087-31881 GCA_002740545.1 Lophocereus schottii
TCACCAAAACTAGTTTTTGATTGGTTATTAGTAATATTGTGGCCTTTGTGATAAAAAAATGAAGAAGGTCCAGAAGTTTCCCCCTTATGATGCACCCACTCTTTATAGTATGACCCCAGTCGACCCTCCATTCTCACTTTTTTCCCTCTCTCTTTTCTCAGTTCCCTTTCTTTCTTTGTTTTCGACCCAGCATACAGCAGCCCCCTTGCCTGTACATCTTCATCAGCAATGCCATTATTTACTCTCTTTTCTCTAGTGATTTCATATTCATCTTTATCATCTATCTCTTCATCAATTAGGAAATCAAGACATCCCTTCAGCAATTAGAAGATTGAGTTAATCGGAGTTTAATTCAAAATTGATTGAAGAAGGAGAAGCAGAAAGTGCTATAGATTGAAGGAGTAACGCTGATTTAACAAAAGGCTTTTTTACAGAGTCATTTTAGTTTTTGTTTTCTTCAAATTAGTTTTTTTATTCCTATTTTCAAATTTAGTCATGGTTCTCAAAATTAGTGTAATTGATTATGGATTTTCAATTTTGAATGAAGATTTCGGATTTGGCTTCTAGATTTGTGTGTGTTTGCTTCAAATTTTGACTTTCCATCCTTTCCTGTTCTTGGTATTCTATTTAATGAAATGCTTCTATTTTATGCCTAGTTGAAATTTAGTCGTAATCTAATTTCATACTCCATCCCTGCTGATCGATCCCCGCAAGTGCCACAATGATAAAATTGTGTGCTTGTGGAAATTGCAACACATTGCTTTTGGCATTGAATTGAATTGAACTGCTTAAATAAGCTTAAAAGACAATAAATACTGACTTATCTCATGAGATATCACAAAAGATTGGCACCTGGATTGAGTCAAAGATATACCTTCTTGAGATCTAACAATTGACACTTAGGAAGACTTCAATATATGTCTAGATGAGTTGTAGGTCTAGAGGAGGTTGTAACTATTAATCCATCTATAACAAGAAGTTTTTATGAGTGAGGCTTGAATGATTCTTCTGATTTCTCAAAATTTGAGTGAATTCAAATTTAGCCAATGAATTAAGGCCATCCAGTTTGCATACCTTGCTATTACGACGTATGAATCATAAACCCCGAGGCTTCTTCAAGTTGCGGTCGAAATTCTTGTTTGATTTTGAAGCTTCTTCTACAAGAAATCACCATTTCCATTCAAGGGGACAAAGAAGCAAGATCCAAGTATAGACAAACACTAATGTAATGGTAAAGAAAATGAAACTAATACAATGCTTAGAGACAATTAGGTTAGCATAAGAAATAACAAGATTAGAAAGGAATGTCAAAATCAGTGATGGCCTCAGGGGAGCCATCACTCGTAGTGCTTAGCAAGAACAAAGGTAAGTGACATGAGATGTTTTTTAATAGAGACAGTGCAGGGGCAATCTAGGGACAGAGAGATTAAGAAACAAAACAAGATTGGTACTTATCACAACTTTGGGTGCTTTTTAGTCAATTTGTGACATTGAGTTACCTACTATTTTATGGAATTAATTTCTGAGGGATCACGTCTTAAAATGTTTTTCTATGTATCTACTATTCTAGATAAACTAATTTGCAAGGGTCGATCCTCTATGAGAAATTGATTTTTAGGGGTTTTTGTTTCAAATTCGATCCAATACTTTATACAATTGACCATGCAAAAGCGTAAATACTTTAATTTTTATGGTCTTTAGGAAAATCGGACTATATTAATGTTTAAACTTCTTATAATGACTTTATTGGCACTAGATATCTCAATCTACTACTTATATTATAGATATTATATTTTCTATAATTATAAGTCCATCATGCTTAGCCATATAATAAAGCTTAACCAGATAGTTTTAACCATTACGTGAACTTAATCAACATTGGACCGTGCGTCCCGCTATGTTCCAATTTATAGAGATTGCTGATCTCAATTGCAACTTTCTTAGATCAGGCACAATATAAATTCACTTGGTTTCTTAGGACCGTTGTCACTAATTAAGTTTTTATATTTTCAAGGGTAGCAGAGCTTTAATCAAGGAATAATAATATCTAAGATATAAGATTCAATTGAATAACATTCATTATTGAAAAAATTCTTTTATTAAAGACTGAAGAGTGGAAATATTACAACGTAAAAATTTAAAGAGGGACATAAGCTACTAAGATTACTAAAGAGACTGGCTCAAATGAAATGTAAAAACCTAGCTTCTCTTGTGCTCAACTGTAGTCAAATAATTGTGTCCCCTCACAACATTCAACCTCTCCTTTTATAGAGGAGATGAAATATTTGGCCTATTTTGGCTAAATCCATCAATCTAGTAGACCCAGTCTATTATGATTAGTGGATGAGACCTTGGCTTGCTGAGGACACAAAACTTAGCGCTTGTTGGACGGCAACCTAATTTTTTTAGGTGATTTTGAGTCTTTTGTTTTTATTTTTATTTTTTATCAGGGTGCGTTCGTGTCTTAGAGTATGATTCTTCACTTAGTTTTTGGCTTTTGTGGTTGGTGCTGGTTGTGAAGGTTGGAGTTGGATGTTGAGCTTATATGGAAATGATTTCCTCGTACTGTCAGGCTGTGTTGCTCCTTTCTGCATTTCTCATATTGTTGTTTTCTACATTGAGGACACGTAAATGTGAGGGGAAGGTAGGAAAAAAATGAAAATTTTGAGGAAAATTGAACTTGAGAATTTTTAGGTTAATTTGATTTTGGGAAGAGCTTAGTGTTCTGATTATGAATGTTCTACTCTTACTATGTGGATTAGATTCATGTAACTCATGCTTGTTGGAGATTATTTTTAACTTTGACTAGTTGATGGCCAAAACTTTTGTTGTGCTAATGCCGCTATGTAGCCAATTTTGAGTTTGAGAGCTAACCTCATTTTCAATGTCATTATGATTATATAAGAATTGGGTGCTCCCCTGAGCCTTCAATGGATAAATAAAATAAATTGAATTAATTAAATTTTGGTTCCAATACCAATGTTTACGCCTTTCTCTATTCACATTTTTAATTGCCTGAATATGTACTGAGTGCTTCTCTGAGTGTTATCTTTATTCATATCTTTATCTACTTAAGAGAGCACATGAAATCAAATAACTTTAAAAAATCCAAAAATAAAACTAAAAATAAGAAAAAGAGAATGATTAATTGGTTTGGCATTGGGGACTTGATTTTAAGATGTTCTTGTGATTTGGTTATACGAGGTGAAATTTTATACTTATGGCTTGCTGCATGGTTTCATTATGTGCTTAATTTGCTTGAACCTTAGCTTGTTGACTTAGTTGACGTTGGAAATGCTTGATACAGAGTTGTGTTGGTAGCAAATTGATATATGGAAAGGCTATTCATGGTTGGATTGCTTGATTTTCTTCCCTAAATCCTGTTTATTTAATGGGATGAATGAATATATGCACTACTGCTTATTCTTTGGTCGAGGACTAGTAAAGTGTTAGTGTGGGGGAGTTGATAAATCATAATCTATGTAAATTTTCTCTCCATTTTACCTACTTTTTAGCTTTTGAAATATATTTTTATGAGAAAATAATGAATATGTTACGTGATTTTCAGGTAAGAAAGACTATTTGAAGTTAGGAGCGAAATTGAGTAATTTTCCCGATTTTCTTCATGGTCCAGATCACGGCCCCATGTGTGGAAAGCCTAGCAGCAAAATCTGAAAAAACAAAATTAGAAGCCATGTGCCCCGTTAGCTCAGCCCAAGCACAGCCTTAGCTTCGCTTTCTGTGTCTGGGCCGGGACTAGCCCCATCACCTAGGGCCTCTTCAAGTCACTCATCTCCCTTCTTCCTACTGGTGGGCTTATTTTCATGTGCCTAACAAGCAGGCGCCTAGTGCCCATCCGTCTTGTTAGACGATAATTTGTCGCATTTTACATGCCCTTTTCACCTAATCTTAGCTCGTATAATAACGTAATCTTTAGAGTTTTTCTTGTTTTATTAAGTATTCTTTGAGATTTTTACTTGTTTTGTTTATTCTTGCAGGTAATAAGTTGAATCAAGCAAATACCACGAAAAAGGGCGGAAAAGGATCAAAACAGGCGAAAAGGCGGAAAAACGAGAGCTAGCTGGGGCAGCCGGCCAGCAAGGTGGCACGGCCACCCCATGCCACGTGGCACGGTCGTGCCCCCCGTTTCCTTCCGTTCTTCGCGGCCCGCCTTGTCTTCTATTTAATCCTCTTTTCTCGACCTTGTTCGGGGGCTTCTTCTTCCACTTCCTTATGGTAGTTTAATTTAGGTTTTTAGCCAATAAAAAACCCCTTTGAAGGGATTAGATTAGGATTTTAGTGGTATTGATTTGGGATTTAAGCTTGTGGATTTCAAGTTCGTTCATTCAATTCAAGCATAAGTCTTCTTCGCTCTCTCTTATTATTCAATTTTGTTCTTGCTTAATCTTATTAGTTTAGATTTTATTAGTTTAAGGGTTTAGTTTTTATTGTTAATTCATGCTTTATTTGGATGTTAGATTTCATTCTCTTTCCTTCAGTTCATGTATGTTCTTCGTTAGTTTAGGTTTAGGTTTATGTTTTTGTATTTTGTTAATGATTAGTTGTTAGAATTTGCGGACTTGGGTTGTAATTAGCCTCTTGATGGCTAATTGATCTTGTACTAGGCCTAACCATACCTAATCTATGCTTAGAACATAGAGGTTATCCTCACGCTCGGCAAGTGTTCGATGAAATGCTTGAGAGAGCTTTCATCCATATTTTTGGGCGATTGACTTATGCTGAGACGTCAGATCAATTAGCTAGTGTGGGAGAAGGAATAACCGAGTTCGGGACATGAAAATAGTATCTGAATCGAGTTAGATCTGGGGTTGCTAGTTTTGTAGTCTAATTGGGCTAACCCCATGAAAATAGGTGGTTAGGCTAATTAGATTAGCTCATGACCCTTGAGAGAGGGCTTGGGTGGTCTTTGATGGTGCAACGGATTGTCTCTAGTTTGTGATGCAGTTTGGGTAGGTTAGGACTCGTCTTAATTAGTTGGTTCGTCCATTGGTCAAATCACAACTCCAAATCACTTTTTCTATGTTTGTTAGCGTATTTGAGTTTTCCCTCCTTTGCCTTTGATCTCGCCGAGATTGATACGCTCTAATGAACTCTGATAGTTGAAAATACAATTCCCTGCGAACGACACCCCAAGTACTCAACGATACACCTTGCACTTGGGGTTTACAAATATTAAAACTCTGTTTGTTTTTTTCCCTCAACAAGTTTTTGGCGCCGTTGCCGGGAAATTGGCGCTTTTCAATATTAGAGCTTACTTAGGCATTCAAGACTAGGCTTTTATTTCGGAAAAAAAAATTTGAAAATGGAAAAAAAAATGTCTCTTTCCCACTTCCCTCGATATGAGCATGAACTGTTTTGGAGATACTATAATAAATTAAATGCTTTTCTTGCTCATTGCGATTTTTATGTAGAGAAGTGGGAACTTTTAAATACAGTTTATGAGGGTGTGAATTGTAAGACCCGTGCTCTTTTAGAGTACTGGGATTTCTGTGCTAAAGATGTTAATGAAGTATGTGCTTTTCTTGATTGGTTGGCTTGGGATACTTATGAATTTGAAACTAGTTGTTCTGATTCTTATACCCCACCCCCTTGCATCCCTGATTATGCCCCTCCTGTGTGCAAAATTTGCCATTGTTCTGATCACGCCGGTAATTCTTATCCCTATTATATTTCTAGTGAAGGCTTTGTTAGACTTAGGAATATGATAGAGATAATGAATAAGCAACAAATTGAGTGTGCTAATATACTGCGGGAGTATGACCTATCACCCGAGACTGACCTTAGTTCTAGTACTCCTAAACTTGATGCCAATTTGTGTGATGATGGTGCGTCTTTCGCTCCTCTAGAGTCCAGACTAGAGGACGTACTCGACCCTCCCTTGACTACTTTACTCACCGTTGCTCCATCCTTTCCTAATACCCTTTGGGACAACACTGTGTTTATCATGACCTTTCCTGATACACTTGCCTCTTTAGCTCAGTCGATGGAGTTCGAGATAGGTGAGACTCTCGGTGGTGGCGCTAGTATTGATGAGGACGATACTTGGTCTGAGTCCGGTAATATTTCTATTGAGGTGCATGATTTTCATGAGACTTCCACAGGGACTTCATGCGTGGATGTTGTGGTTGCAAGACTAACTAGTCCTGATTTTATTGATAATATATCCCCTAACCCTCTTGATACATTCCATGCTTCCTCTTTATGTTCACCACCCTCCCATTCCCCTAAGTGTTGTGATATGTTACTTATCGATCCTCAAGTGATACTTGAGGGGAATGAGGTTGACTGTTGTAAGTCCCTAGGCACTTTTAGAGGGTATGACCCCTTCCTTGATCCTTATCGTCTGTACCTAGAGGGCATGCTTGGAAAAATCGTATTGATTATTGCGTTTGATTATTCTGCTGATTTTCCCAAGGCATTTGATGGGTTTAAGAGGGCACTAACTTTGTTTGCTCCATTCTTATCAGTGTTCTCTTATTCACATCATTCTGAGATGCATGCAGCAATGCATGATAAGCTCTTACGAGCTTTGACGGCATCCGAGTTGATGTCGCGACTCCTAAGTTATGATGAGGAGTGACTGATGCTCCTCAGGCCTCCACAGCACCAACCTAGGGAGGCATAGTTTGGGTACAATCAGTACCCGACCTAGTATACTCGTTCTAACTCTTTTCCCTTCTTTTTATTTTCTTTCTTTTTCTTTTTGTTTAGTTGTGGATACTAGGATTGTGTTTTTGTTGGTGATCATCTTGAGTTGATATTTGGGATGTTGTTGAGCCAATGATGACTATGATCACCATTTTTGTGTTTTTATGGATATTTGTGTGTTGTGATTGGTGGTGTTGATGGCTTGGTACGTCCTTGTTTTTGGTGGTTAGTTTTGTATATATGTGTGGTCTTGTTTTTGACTTTAGTGAGTGTTTTTGGGAGAGTGTACCAGCCTGTGTATATATTATGCAGGTTTAGTATTGTTGTGTATGTTTATTGTGTTTTATGTGTCTTCTGTTTGATTTTGTTTTCTTTATTTTTGTGTGTTTTTGTGGTTGCTGATGACTCTTAGCTCCCAATGAGGATATTGCGAGATTTAGGTGTGGGGGTGGGGTCGTCACCTCCCCTTTTATTCTTATTTGTGAAAATTTTTTATTTTTGCGTAGATTTTTCACTTTTTTCGTTTTTTTGCATAATTTGTCTTTTCTTTTGGGGTTTAGGGGAGTTTTGCACTATTTTGATCAGCCTTAACCTCTAGTACCTTGGCTATTAGCTTGTATACAAGTATAATGTACATGATAGATATTCATCTCAAGTTTCTCGTTTTAGGCCTCAGTTCTAACCCCAACAGTCCATTGTAACCTTAGCCTTCCGTGATCAGCTCTCCCACTTATCTACTGCACAGTTCCCTTTGTTTGTGCTTGCACCCCCTTTTCCAAAAACAAAAGAAAAAACAAACAAATTCAAGTGCTACTGGGTGTATCCCTTTGAGGCGTGGCAAGAGTTTGTTACGAAAATATAATAGAAGGAAAAGAAAAAAAAAGTGTGGAAGAAAAGAGTTTGGAATGATAAGTACCCCCTTTGAGGCATGCGCTATTGGGTGTTACCCTTTGAGGCAATACTTCTACCGGGAAAGCTTGCTTTCCATGCTAGCTATTCAAAAAGATAGCTTGTGTCAGTTGCGTGGGATTGAGTTTGATTTTGGTAGGCCAAGTTTTAGGGTGATGGTACACTTGCACACCAAGCACCAGGGTGGATTCAATGTTTTCATGCATCATGGGATGAAAAGTTGATGTCTGGATGCCATTCTTTGGGATGATGTGTCCTGAAATTCATATAATACTTGTATATGGACTGATACTTGAGTTACTAGGGGGTTTTAGTTGATCCGAACATGTACAGTTTATCCCGATGTATATATTGTGTTCTGTCATTTTTTATTTTTTGATTTTTATTTCTCTTTTCCTTTTTTTTCCTTTTTGAGATTTTGTGAGTACATCTTCTGCAAACTCTCACGAGACCTTACTCGTTCACTTGCGGTAACCAAGGGGTTTAAAGGGCTTGTTGCATACGCTAAAGGCAACCGTGATTCCTACGAAAGTGAGTTAGGTTCCTAGGTTAGTTTTTCTCTTTGTTTTGCTCAAGGACGAGTAAAAGATAGGTGTGGGGGTATTTCTTAGGTGATAGTTTGTCGCATTTTACATGCCCTTTTCACCAAATCTTAGCTCGTATAATAACGTAATCTTTAGAGTTTTTCTTATTTTATTAAGTATTCATTGAGATTTTTACTTGTTTTGTTTATTCTTGCAAGTAATAAGTTGACCAACTAAATAGCGCGGAAAAGGGCGGAAAAGGATCAAAACAGGCGAAAAGGCGGAGAAACGGAAGCTAGCCGGGGCAGCTGGCCAGTAAGGTGGCACGGCTATAGGGCACAGCCGTGCCACCTAGGCACGGTAGTGCCCTCCATTTCCTTCCGTTCTTCGCGGCTCGTTTTAACTTCTATTTAATCCTCTTTTCTCGACCTTGTTCAGGGGCTTCTTCTTCCACTTCCTTAGGGTAGTTTAGTTTAGGTTTTTAGCCAATAAAAACCCCTTTGAAGGGATTAGATTAGGATTTTAGTGGTATTGATTTGAGATTCAAGCTTGTGGATTTCAAGTTCATTCATTCAAGTCAAGCATAAGTCTTCTTCGCTCTCTCTTATTATTCAATTTTGTTCCTGCTTAATCTTATTAGTTTAGATTGTATTAGTTTAAGAGTTTAGTTTTGATTGTTAATTCATGTTTTATTTGGATGTTAGATTTAATTCTCTTTCCTTCAGTTCATGTTTATTATGTTCTTCGTTAGTTTAGGTTTAGGTTTAGGTTTTTGTATTTTGTTAATGATTAGTTGTTAGAACTTGCGGACTTGGGCTGTAATTAGCCTCTTGATGGCTAATTGATCTTGTACTAGGCCTAATCATACCCAATCTATGCTTAGAACCTAGAGGTTTCCCTCATGCCCGGCAAGTGTTCGATGAAATGCTTGAGAGAGCTTTAATCCATATTTTTGGGCGATTGGCTTATGCTGAGAGGTGACGTCACTTAGCTAGTATGGGAGAGAGAATAACCGAGTTCGGGACATGAAAATAGTATCCGAATTGAGTTAGGTCTGGGATTGCTAGTTTTGTAGTCTAATTGGGCTAACCCCATGAAAATAGGTGGTTAGGTTAATTAGATTAGCTCATGACCCTTGAGAGATGGCTTGGATGGTCTTTGATGGTGCAACTGATCATCTCTAGTTCGTGATGTATTTTAGGTAGGTTAGGACTCGTCTTGATTAGTTGATTCGTCCATTGGTCAAATCACAACTCCAAGTCGCTTTTTCTATATTTGTTAGCGTAGTTTAGTTTTCCCTCCTTCACCTTTGATCTCACCTAGATTGATACGCTCTAGTGAACTTTGATAGTTAGAAACACAATTCCCTGCAGACGACACCCCAACTACTCAACGATAGACCTTGCACTTAGGGTTTACAAATATTAAAACTCTGTTTGTTTTTTCCCTCAACACGGCTCGCCCAACATTCTTCTATGTTCCTTCTCTTCTCTTCTCCCTTCCAACTATCAGTGGGCCTGACCCCGTCATCTAACTAGATAGCCCAGTCAATTAGCATTAGCACTAGCCATCCTCCAAGTCCAAACCTCCTTCTTGCACCCGATTGGGCCTATTTCCATGCTCACATAGTCCATCAACCAGATCAACCCAACTATTCTATTTTATCAAGTGCTTAGTTCTCCACATGAACCAATTGTTAACCTAGTCAAAGTTAATTAATTTTGATTAGTTAAGAATAGCCCTTCTTCATGCAATATAACAACCAAGAATTAATTGATATTAATTTTTCATTAGTTTTTAAGCACCAAAAGTGGTTGGATTTTCACTATAAAAAGGGGCCATGGATTGGAGCAATTGATCCATTCATTCATCCACTCATCCAAGCTTCCAAGCATTCTTTCACTTTCCTCTCTCCCATCTTTCAATTTTTAGAGAGTTGTTTGTAAAACAAAATTATTTGGATTGAAGAGTTTAGAAGGAAAATAAGCTTTGCTAGCTATTTTTCTCTTCTCTTCTCACCTCATTTGCGAGTCAAATTTGAGAGTTACACTTAATTTTATAGTTTTGTGCAATTGAGTATCCAAATTTGGACATAGAAAGTAAGATTTACCAACATTGAGATAACCAACGTCAATGGTGTTTCACTTACTATACCGTCTAAAATACTCTTTTAGGTTTAAGATGGATCCTTGATTAATAATATTGTCTTGTTAATTTCTTTCGCAGTTATTTTTGTCTCTTTAATTGCATAATTTGGTGTTTATATTTGATCTTAACCTATTTATGCATCTTAATACTATTATTTATTCATGTTGATTGTGGCAGTTTAATTTGCTATCTCAAATGAATATTAGACCTTGCAGGATAATATGATGTTATGCAATTGGGCTTAAAATTATAATGTTAAAATAGAATAATTTATGCTAGAAATTAGATGAGTTATGTTTAGAAAAGAATGATTCATGCTAAACCACTAGATAAATAATCTCATTTGATAATTATGATCATCTTTTTAATTTATAGACTAATGTTTGTAGCTTTGGTTGAACAAGAGACAAAGCAAACCCTCATTTGACTTAGTAATTCAATATTTACATCAGCAATGAAATCTAAAGATCTAGATCATTCTCTAGTCTGGTTTCTCTCTACTTGACACATTTGTCTTTCTTTTGTTCCTTTAGTTCATGATATTTTGTTTTGCAAGTGATATGTTGCTTTGTTTTAGAGTGCTCTGCTTCAGTTGTTAGGGTTTTAGAGTTATTGGTGGGTAGACTTCTACTCTGTTTGCTCGCTGGAGTTTAATTTGACCCCAATTAGTCTTCCCCAGTGGTAGTTTTGCCCATGATATTTTGCTTTGCCCATTTTTCCGTTTTAGTTCCTAACCCATTGTCGCCATTGACATTTTGCTCCTTTTGGATATTCCTGTTGCCAGTGTTTTAGGGCCCTAATTCCTGGTTGCCTATATTTTTTTGGCTATTGTTATTTTTACATTTTGGTAGGTCTCTTAGCTAGTTGATTTTTGTTATTAGTAGTATCTTTGTTGGTAATATTATTTTTTCTCCGTCGTTGTTAGTGTCTGGATCAGTAGTTCTTTTATCTTTAGTGGGTGCTACTAGTTTCCTTTTTTGACTAGTTGTGGATTAGTATTTGGTCTCTATTTTGCGGTTCATTCCCTTCTTAGGATTACTCTTTTTTAGCGCAGCTATTTTGTGGTTGGTAAGGCTTCTTTACTTGTATTTGGTGATGAATTTAAATCGCTAGTGTGTGTTTTATTGTTGTTGTGGTGGGTGTAGTGGTGTTATTGTATGTACTTAGTAATTTTGTTAGTCATGTAAGTTTTGACTAGTGTGTTGCCTTGCTTAGTGGTCTCCTAGGCTTTCGCCCCCTCCCTCTTCCTGCAGTCTTTGAGTTCCTTTTGTACTTTTAGTAGGAGCCTTTTGGTGCTTTGCGGGAAGTGAGTCTCGGTAGATTAAGCTAGTGGCGAGCAATGTAGTAGCTTCAGCCGGTCCTCCGAGGGGTAATGGGGATAGGAGGGGTGTAGGAGTTCGGAAGGTGCACCTAGCGCCGTGGAATATTGGGTCTCTCACGGGTAAGTTTATAGAATTAGTTGAGGCATTGCATAGGCGTAGGATTAGCATAGTTTGTGTTTGAGAGACGAAGTGGGTGGCGGCTAAAGTTAGAGTAGTTGATGGGTACAAGTTATGGTATTCGGGGTCGTCCGAGGCGAGGATGGGGTTGGCATTTTGGTGGAGAAGGAGTTGGTAGACTTTGTGGTGGAAGTGAGGCATAAAAGTGACCGAATTATGGCCATTAAGGTCTTGGTGGGTTCAGAATTCATCAACGTGGTTAGTGTTCATGCTCCCCAGATAGGGCTGCCAGCCGATATTAAGAAGCTTTTTTGGGAGGATTTGGACATTCAAGATATACCTTGGAGCAAGAAGATCTTCATAGATGGAGACTTTAATGGCCATATTGGTGTTGACGCAGAAGGGTATGATTCAGCCCACGGGGGTTTCGGTTTTGGGGAGAGAAACAACGGAGGAGTGTCTATGTTGGATTTTGTGGTGACCTTTGAGCTGTTGGTTGTAAACTCCTTTTTTAAGAAGAAGGAAGACCACTTGGTGACCTTCAAAAATGGCTCTCTAAAGACCGAAATTGATTATTTTTTGGTAAAAGCGGATAGTCGGAGGCTTTGTAAGGATTGTAAGGTGATCTCTAATAACTATCTAGGGACTCAGCATAGGTTGTTAGTGCTGGAGGTAGAGCTCAAATGCTCAAAACGGAAGAAGAGGAGAGTCGGGGACCTACGAGTTAAGTGGTGGACCCTCTCGAAGGAAAACGCCGTGTTGTTAGCAGAGAGGATTAAGGAAGAAGGAGCTTGGAGGCGAGTAGAGGACGCGAATGAAATGTGGGAGGCGATGGCAATTTGTATTCGAAGGTCGGCTAAAGAGATCCTAGGTTCTTCTAGAAGAGGGGGTAACAGCATGAAGGGTGCCTGGTGGTGGAACGAAGAGGTAAAGGAGAAAGTCAAGGAGAAAAAAGAGGCCTACGCTGTTTTTATGAACAGTGGAGCGGAGGAAGAGAGAGTGATTAGTAGAGCTAGATATAAGGTAGCAAAGTAGGCAGCCAAGAAAGCAATTACGGTAGCAAAGAGTAGGGCTTATGATAGGTTATACCATAGACTGGAGTCAA
>NCQV01096626.1:2821-20024 GCA_002740545.1 Lophocereus schottii
TATAAGTGTCCAAGGATCCTATTATATTTGTAAAATAAACATCATTGTTTAAAGGTTCTTTTATTGAAAACGAAAAATAGAAGGTATATGGAACATCAAATCCTGTATGATAAATGCATTTACATACTTCAAAGTTACATGTATAATGATTAAATTATGTGTAAGTTTCCTTGTTACATAGTCTTATACTGTGTATTCTTAATTAATAAACTAGCTTAGGAGAATAGCTATATGAGGTCTCACATACCTTCATACTATTTGACCCATGATTTGAATGAAAATAAAATTTGATTAATTAATTCTCATCATCAACAAAACATGGGAAAATTGTTGGTAGTCGAACAAAAAGGCAGATAAGTCTNNNNCCTTAATCTTGTCTCTTTGATGTATAATTATTTTAAAAAAAAACCAACAAAAGAAAAATTAAAAAAATTTTAAAAGAAGAAGGGGAGATTAGTAACAAATGAATAAATTTAAGTACAATTCAAATTTAGGAAAACTTTTGATTTTCTTTTTTTGGGGGGAGGGGGGAAGGGAAATACTACTAATTTATGAAATTAGTTATGGTTTATTGTGGAAATGTAGACAAACTACTCTTATATATTAATTGTTCTATTAAATTTAAGTATAAATTTACTAAAAAAGCTAATTATACTATGTGATTTATGAGTGCAAAATATAATCTCACACACGTAATTTGCTCACTTGTGGCTTTATGGGTATGCATACTTTTCCTTTACTCACGCATATCAAATTACTGGGAATACTTTCGAACGTGTATGTATATTATTTACTTTCAAACGTGTCCCCTCCTCACGTGATTATTTTTGGCGTATGAGCTCAATGCTACCATTTTGATAAAATATACCTAAGTATCAGATGGATGAGACACTTAATTATCAACATGGTACCCACAATCATTATAAAATATAATTAAAATGATTATGCAGTTCCTTAATCACGTTGCCCTTGTCACATATGCGAGTTAGCCTATCATAAGTCTTTCTTAAATACACTTAATAATATATAATACATCAAGGTAAGACCTTATATTTTCAACAATGGTATTAGAGCCTTGTCTGATTGTTAATAGCCCCGACTAATACATGTTAGCCTAATTTTGGGATTAATTAATTTAATCAACAAATATATGTGATAACAGAACATGAATCTTAGTTATATGCAAATGCTAATATGGTACATATGGCATGCCTAATGAATTGAGAATCTGTGTGATAATTGAATGTAATCTTATGCAAAACCGAGTACAAATTCGAACATGCTACGTTCATATGCCTCATGTTATGATGTTTTTAAATACATATCAAGGTCTGGTGTAAATAAATAAACCAAAATCGAGACCAACTTTTTGGGCAAGATCATAAATCTCCCCTCGACATTCATCTGGAATCCAAGTTTCTACTCTTTGTGACTTAGACGCCGGACAGAGAATCATGATAAGCCCCCCCAACAAAAACTCAGATTTGGACTCTCTCGAACTCTAATGGGCTCTTTGAAAATGGCCTTTGACCACTCGCCGCCTAGGCTAGGCTACGCTTGCCGTACATCCAACCCGAAGCCGACAAAAATATGGATAAAGAAATATACCTGAAACCCATCAGTGCTAACGTGGTGACCGTTGGTCACGCACCGCCGACGAAGATGACCTTGATTGTTTTTTTCCTCCTAAACCCCGCCATTGCCGCTGATCTACACATTCCCAATGCAAAATCATGCAAAACACCGACGTTGCCATGCGTGTACGTCACGCACCGCCATCCGAGTGGGGCGTGGCACGGGTGAGTGGCGTCACTCAACTCGTCGGCAGTCGATCCACTTGATGGCATGGTGTTTTGAACGGATTGGTTGTTGTTGAAGCTATGGGTTTCGTTTTGGCGGTTGTAGGGTTACAGTATCTTTATCTGGGTTGGTTTGGATGCACCACGGCGCTAGGTATCGAAGGTCACACCGCAGAATGGCGGAGAGGGGGTGGCAGTGTAATCTAAGTAGGGCAAGGCAGAGCCCGGTGAAACAACGAAAGCTCTCAAACAAATAGAGAGATTCATCGAGGAAGGCAGCTTCTCTCAAACATGGTGGACAGAATTTCTAGAGAGAGGGAGTCTAACGGTTAGCTCATGATCAAGTCCTTTGAGTTATACCCTTACGATGTGAGGGTGCGAGTTAAATAATTTTTGAAATATATTATTAAAAAAATAGACTTTTTTATATAAAAAGCAAACAATCACTTGAAGTATTATATTATTTTATTGATAAAAAAGATCGAGTCTTCTTTAGTTTTTCCCTACTAATAACATATTTTTTTATTCTTAATTAATATCTAACTCATATTTTTTGTCGTATTTGCATCACTAAATCATATAAATTTTATAATTATATTTTATTATTAAATAATGGGAAGGTATGTGAGAAGTTACCTCATTAAGTAAAATTAATATTATATTAAAGTCCATCCTACATAGCCTTTTCTTTTTATTTTATATCTCATATAGTTTCATATGTTGTATTAAAATATCTCACATGGCTATTCAATCCTATGTGACATCTTACATGACAATAATTATGTTAATGTAAAATTGTCCATCTACTGTAAAAATAATATATTTTATTAATTAATTATACTAATAATATTAAAACAAATATTAACTAACATCCTTATATTGCAAAGGTATAACACTTGTATATATATAACTTTATATAAAATTGAGTGACTCCTTACTCTTTTACTAAGTGTCATAACTCTATTGGTTATGACATTAACTACATTTAGTTTGTTTTGTCTTTCAACGTGTACACAGCTCTTCTTTGTTTTTTCCTCTTTTGGGCAACTCGCAAGACTTTTCATTTTCTCCCCAATCAATTATTTAGAAATGTCATTAATAGACTTTTTACTAGCATATGAAAAAACAGCACAAACATAAACCTTATATATATATATATATATATATATATATATATATATAGGGATACCAAAAATATTTAACTAATAAAATAAACCTTAACAATGAAAATAACACTGTCGACTAAGCATATTGACATATTGTCTTGCTTGCATCGGAAGGGGATAGTTTATAAGCTTATTTTGTTATGTCATATAATAGAAAATTTAGGAATTAGTCAAAAAATAACAAAATAATATAATGTAAAACGCACAGGCGAACACAACTAGCTTATTCTCCCCCATACTGTTGCCTCGCCTTCCTCCACCTTCGCTTGTTCCACTAGGTCCCTCCTTGCAAGCCAATATCTTGATTTCACGAATATAGTCCGTTACGATTCCAAGTCCATATCATTTCATCTTGGACCGTGCGATCAAGTCAACGGAATTGAACTAATAAGCTTACCTCCTCCTTAACAAAATGTCCCTTAAAAAGTCTAAATCCAACTCATGTGACATAGTTAAGCAATCAAGCTTTGCAGTATCTGAAATAAGAAGCACAATTAACATTCAAGTGTCAACTCATAATATATTTACTCAAAATGAATCGATACCTAAAGTT
The DNA here is from genome assembly GCA_002740545.1 of Lophocereus schottii. Taxonomy (NCBI): domain Eukaryota; kingdom Viridiplantae; phylum Streptophyta; class Magnoliopsida; order Caryophyllales; family Cactaceae; genus Lophocereus; species Lophocereus schottii. Next base: position 6,340 of record NCQV01096626.1, read on the forward strand.
GATGTTTTTAATAAGACGGTATTCTACTTTTGAATATGTCAGTTAATGGTAATATTACACTTAATACATGTAATGTTAGGAACATTTCTATGAGGCTGTTATTTTTGGAACGAGCATATTGACACTATTAGAAGAGACTCCTGGAATTCCCTTTTCTCCTCGTGTGATTTATAGTAACCATATTGATTCCCCATGTGATTTATCCTAAGAGTATCCATAAAGCAAAACTTCTTAGTATACATTGCCATGAGTTGTTATTTTTGTATATGGGTTATTTTATAATGATTGTGACTACCATTTTGATGAATTACTACAAAATTAAGTTTAAAAATGATTATGCAATTCCCTAATCTCACACACTTAATACTACGAAAACAATATTTCACATAATTAAAAACTCAACTGTTATTTTACATTGAAAGTAAATATGAATAACTTATATAACTAATCCATAGAACTTAGTATAGTATATCACCAGCAATAATATATTCAACAAGATACTAATACTTATCAACCAATAAGTGATAGGTATCATGCAATGCACGGGTAAAACACAGTATAGTATATCACTAGCAATAATATATTCAACAAGATACTGATACTTATCAACCAAGAAGTGGTAGGTATCATGCAATGCACGGGTAAAAAACTAGTATAGTAATACTTGGAGTAGTTACTTTAACCTCGCAATGGTTAAAAACAAAGGTTATGAAAGCATTTTTCACAAGAAAAATTAAACTAACTTTTTCTAGGTGGTAAATTACTTTTTTTTTTTAATGAAAGATAAGCATGCTAATTCACTGGGCCCTATCTCAGGGCAACCCAATGGACCTTGTACAGACAGGAGGAGGGGAATGAGTCTATAACTCACAATACCTAAGCTTATAGTTTGTTTGGTAGCCTTGCGTATCTCTACACTAAGAGAATTGCAAGTGAAGATATTCGATTCTGTGACCTCTAATTTGGAAAGCCACCTCAATGCCAATTGATCTAAGAGCTCTTGACAGAGATGTTTGATTACTTAAACCTAAGCTTTTACATATTTTTGATAGGTGTGTCGAATCTATCAGGCAAGGCATTTTGGCATGGTTTTCCTCTTTTTGGATATCTTATATGTCTCAACACTTTTGTTTTTTGTTTTCTTTTGAAGATGACTTGTTTCAACACATTTGAACAGTAGATCTTACAGAAGCTTTCACTCAACAGCTTTAACCTAATTAGCAGATATTTTTTTAAAACAAAATGTAAAATGATGTGTGACCAGAATTTAAAAGCCTTAAAGTTAACATAATTTTATTCAGTCTAGATAATGCATTGAATGCATGAAAATTTACCAAATGTTAGTAGCTACAACTAATTGAATACGACTTATTAATTATTAGGTTGAGTAATTTGCCTCCTATGTCAACGGATAGTGACAAGACAACATAATAGACCAATCTTATAACCAAAAAATTGTAAAACCATAAGTACCCAGAGTATAAAGGTCTTGACTTAAGATAATTTTCTTTTGATCCTAATAATCTCTTCAAAATAAATTTGCTGCTCAGAAATCTCTCTCCCAGTTATCACCTCCTCCAACACCCCCTTTCCCATTAAAAAAAAAGAAAAAATCCGTCTTTCTTTCAAGGTCCTCTAACATTTGAAGTTACCAATTAAATTTCCCAATTAAATAATGAAATTGAAATCTAGGATCTTTTGAATAAAGACTATCATTAATACTACTAGAGGTGGGAAAAGCTGACCCGACACGATTATCGACCCGAAGTTAAGTGGTTCAGGTTGATATTCTCGGCATGAAAAAGTGCTTATTTAACCCGTTTAATTAAATGAATTAAATAAGTCAACTCGTTTTTTCATTTGTCATTTATTAGTTTACTTTTTATTAGATAATTAAAAATATAAAATTTTTAAAAAATTGTAAATTATGACGAATCAGGGAAATTTTAAAGAGTAATTATTTAATGCGATATGTAAACTTAATTTTTAACACTTTCATTAAGTATTAATTGAAAATATTGAATGTGTAAATAATAAATTAGGCGACTGAATTTGACATGTTTATCTTAAACGGGTTAAGCAGGTCAACCCATTTAAAAATTAAATGGGTACAGGTCAAGGTTTTTAAACCCCTTTAATAAACTGCTTAGGTTCAGTTCGAAGAATTCTTAACCCGTTTAAACTCGACACGAACACAAACCTGATCCGATATGACCTATTACCCAGCTCTCGATACTACTTTAGGTATCTTGTTGGTAAAGTTCATTAAAAAGTAGATAATATAAGTCAAACTTTGATTGTTTGACCCCATATTTATATTTTATTTTTTAAAGAGAGGGGTATTAGGTGTGATAGGGAATAGCCATCTATCATGATTATAGCTTCCTTTTCGAGCATCATAGTCTATGTCCTCTCTGGGACGTGACGACATCTAGCGCTCCTGGTGGATTGAGGTATGTCTCTGCTCCTTGTTTATTTTGCTCTTCGACCCATTTTCTCCTCCTTAGTTTTTAGTTTGCAATCGTTTTCTTTATAAACCTTTTTTAAAAACTGTTTTGTGGGTCTTAAGAAATCAACCTCTCTATGGATAGAAATACCGGTAGGGGTAAGGTTGCCTACAGCTGGATCTCCTCAGACCTCACGAAAGGGGGACCCACACTGGGAGTTGTTGTTGTTGTTGTATAGTCTATGTCCTCTCTACACGTTTCGGTCCTATAACGCTCGTTTGTGAGAGCTTTTGCTTCAATTTTTGTAAGGTTGGTGTTGGATTGGATTTGCTTATTTTTAAGCGTTCGTTTCTATCAACTTAGTTTCCTTCGCTGTACTTGATTGGGTCAGATTCACACAGAAGATTTCTGACGATTAGGGTTTGCACTCTTTTTAGGATTCTTGGTTCTTAGTTAGTTTGATCATCTTAAGAGAAGGAGTGAGGATGCATCTGTGAGAAGATGTGAGATAATTAATCTCCTGAATGTGGAAGAGGCTGTGGACAGCCTAAGAAGAGCTAGAACAAGGTGATTAGGCATGATTTAAAATCTTTGCAATTAATAGATGACATGGATCATGATAAGAGTCTGTGAAAGTCAAGGATTAAGGTTGTGGACCATATAAAGCTAGCTTCTTTGCTTTAACTTTGGCTGCTGGATGGTAGGAGTATGTTGTGCGTGGCTCTGACTATTTTTTTTTTTTTTCTACACTGCATTTGTAGTATTTTGTATGTTAGTGTCACCCTCTACTCAACAGAGTTATCGGCATCTCAACACTAATTGTTTAAGGTATGATACCTATCTCTCTTGTGATATTGTTATGGTTTTTATGCTTTCGTAACCATTTCTTTTATTACTTTGTGTCTATCTACTTAATGGTTCTGTGATTATTAATTTATGCGAGTCTCTTGGAATCGATCTCTCTGAGGGCAGAGAGGCTTGAAGAGGTAGGACTGCCTACATCTAAATCTCCTCAGACCCTGCGAAAGTGGATTCTACATATAAGAGTTATTGTTGTTGTTGTTGGTGGTGGTGGTGTAATTGCTTTATTGTGAAGTAATCATCCTTATCAATGGCAATTAGACTTGCTTGCAATAGATTATACCTCACCGATGAAGCGGAGACTGTGTTGATATGTGATAATGAAGAAGTCAATGGATTGTTGGAGCAAATTCAGCTCTATTTGCAGGGGAAGCTATTAACAGACAATTATTTTAATACCGGAGCAATGAAAGCAATGCTGAGGAGTATTTGAAAGCCAACAATTGGAGTTACAACCAGGGGCCTTGATAAGAATCTAGTCTCTTTCCAATTCTTTTCGATGACAGACAAAGCTTTTGTGCTCGACAAAGGTCTTTGGGCATTTGATGGGCATTTACTGGTCTTGAATTGAAGGAGATTATTGGTATTGAACAACCTGGCGATGTTAAGTTCAACGTGAGAATGTTCTGGGTGAAAGAATATGGAGTCCTTCCTCTTAATAAACTTCTTTGGCTAAAATTTTAGGAGCTCAGATAGCCACCTTTTGTGCTTGTGATAAAACAAACTTGTATTGTGGAGCAAACAAATTAGTGAATTTCCAAGTTGAGTTAAATATCACCAAACCTTTGCAACAGGGGATCAAAACTGTTGTGAAAGGAAAACCTATATGGATTGATCTTGGCTATGTGAAACTCCCGAACTTTTGCTATGGATGTCGGAGACTAGGCCGTGTCTTGAAAGGATGTGAGTCAATTATGGATATTGGGGGCGAATTTAAACAGCAATATGGGGATTGATTACGTGCTTCTCCTATCAAGCACAACAAGAGGACTGAAGTAGAGAGGGAGGATGGAAAAAAATTGTCCTTTGCTTATGTGAGGAGTAAGGAAGGGAATAAGGCTCATGTAAAATTAAACTGTTGTTCTCCTGGAGATGCTCTGGGATCAAAACCTCTGAAAGGGGTGACTGTTGTTAGTTTTTGTTGGAGTATGAAAGTGGGTATTGTCCTGCATTGATAATATTTGAAGAATATGATAGTGGGTACTGTCCCACATTGATGAAATTAAAGGGATCTGAGTATGCATATAAGCTTGTGAGTTACTCCACCCATTGCCAATTGGTTTTGGGTTAGAACCTCATTTGAGCTTGTATGCATGACTTTTTGTTTAAAGCCCAATTCATATTAAAAATTTAACACAGTATCAGAGCGGGTTGCTCGATCTCGATTTGTCACCGTTCCTGTTTGATTAAAATTGTGTGCATGTGTTGGGCCTTGTTAGTAGCCCACACGTGAGGGGGTGTGTTGGAGTATGAAAGTGGGTATTATCCCACATTGATAATATTCAAAGAATATGATAGTGGGTGTTGTTCCACATTGATGAAATTAAAGGGGTCTGAGCATGTGCATAAGCTTGTGAGTTACTCCACACATTGCCAATTAATTTTGGGTTGGAACCTCATTTGGGCTTGTATGCATGACTCTTTGTTTTAAGTCTAATTGATATTAAAAATTTAAAAATCTTAGATTCTATTGCCATTTTCGAACGAAAAGTACGTATATCCATAAAGCTTACAGGATATTGATATTAGATTTAGGCTGGTAAATCGCAATTTGTTTTTGAGGTTATTAGGGAGTACTTATCAGTATCCTTTACTCACACATACTTAATTCATCAAAATGGTAATATTGCACTTAATCCATGTGATTAGGGAACTGCATAATCATTTTTGGAACGAAAAATATATACCCAGAAACCCACAATCATTGATACATACTTTTCGATTAATATACCTGCAATAGACTTGGGATCCTAAAGTTGATTATGCAATATTTCTACTTTTATAATTAAGTGTGTGATATTTTGTAGGTGAATTATGTTCTATTTTTTTTTTGGGCCAAAATTCATATTATGATTTTATTTTCCCCATCTATAAATCACTTAATTATAGGGTTTCAGCATGTATATTATTTTGTTATTAAATAATTGTTTTAAAAGTTGATTGATTCCTTATTATTTGTAACCTGAAGTTGATTAACTAGGACTTGGATTATTATATATTCATGTTGAGAATGCATAAGTACTTGAAACTACTCGTGTTTGTCCCCCACCTGTAAAATGGTTTGAAATGAATTTGTGTAGATGTTTTGACTACTAGGGGTGGTTGTTATTGAGTTTATCTCACTATTCCAAATGTTTTGTTTTCAGGTAAAGTGCATGAGCATGGGGATGGGAACCCAAATTAGAGTAAGGCCACATTATCTACGATTTCCCTAAGAAGAATTAGTTTCAGATTAAAATTTGTTTAGAGATTATTATTATTCAGTTAGACATCGTTATGTTTGTCATTTGGACTCATACTTATGCTATAACTTGAAAATAAGCTTACATTAATGTTTTGGTTGATGCTTAGCCTCTGTATTTTCAAGAAGAAAATACAGCGGTAACACCCTACTTAAATTTTCCACTGCCATGTAGGTTAATATTAGTAAATAAAAAGGTTTTAGAAAAATGAGGGTGTTACAATCTAATACATAGATTCACGCATGGGAGCCCCCTCCCCCAAACAAAAAGCTGCCCTGGCTTAAGATCATATCATCACATCTTCATAAAAAATTTAAGCTAATGTTTACAACTATATGAAATTCTAGACACTACTAAAAACACAATTTTAAAAGTTATTACCAAATATGTAATCATCAATTGTTAATCAACTTTTCTATCAAAAGAAAAAACTGTTAATCAACTTAGTTGTAATGTCCTTTTTCAAATGTATTTTTAATTTCCGTTATTGAGCGTGAAGTAAGTTAAATTTACACTCAAAATAAGATATGTTAGGTTGATTTGGAGTTTCATTCTCTTATTACATATCTACTAGTATTATACCCTTGCAATGCAAGGGCATTAGTTAATTTTTGTTATAATATTATTAGTATAAATAATTAATAAAAATACATTTTTTTTTTTACAGTAGATTAACAATTTTATAATAAAATAATTACTATTTCCTTTCTATTTTCGTTTTAAATCACTATAAATTGTTTTTGTTTTCATATGATCATGATTTACCATTTACTATTTTTTTTATGATTCGTTGCACGTGGCATATTTTTTAGGACTAAATGAATTGCATTTTGATTTAAGTTAATTTCACAAAAATTATAGTATCATCTCATAGATTACTCGACATAACATATATAACAAGTCACTTTTTACTCCTAGAAGAATATTTGTGTAGTCAACTAATTTAATACATCCTTTACACATATTGTTCTATATATCATTCATAAATTATCCTATGTGATCGATTAAATTATTGTATGGAAAAAAGTTCTTACTTATTTATAATCACATCAAGATCTAACCTTAAAAATAATAATAAGTAGTAACAATTAAAATTAAGGGAAAATTTGATTCTCTTCTTTGATTTTATTCTTTTAATATTGAAAAATAAAATAAATAAATTTGAAATACAAACAAATCAATTATTTCATACCAAGTCAAGTATATGAGTACTTACTCAAAAAATAAAATAAGTTAGAGCATAAAACCATGCAATAAATAATAAAGTTAATAACATATAATAAATTCTAATTAATAGCATTAATATTGATTAATATGTCTCAACTAATATCCACCAATTGCAATTTGCTAAGTCATTATTTTGTGCCATATGAGAAGCCACATATCATTCATATATTATTTGTATCTAACTTTTAGTATATATAGGGTTATACCTTTATGATTTAAGGGTGTGAGTTAAATAATTTTTTAATATATTTTAGGAGAATAGATTTTTTTGTTAAAAACACAAATAATAAATTGATGTATTATATTATTTTGTTGATGCAAAAGCAAAACGACTCTTTTTTAGGTTTTTCCCTACTAATAATATATTTTTAATTTTTAATTAATATCCACATTTTTTGTTGTACTTTTGTAGGTATATTATTTGTCCTAAGAAAATCATTATGCAATTAGTGGTTGTACAGAAAATCATTATGCAATTAAGGGTTGTACCTAGTCTTGCAATTCCCTACAATCATACCCCAATTTTTTGTTGAACCTTCGTTCCGACATTGATCAAGAAAACAGTAAGATTCTTCCTTTTTAACCAACCGATGCTTGTTAAGACTCACATTCGTGTCCTTCCATGACTAAGAATTATATGAGGACATAAATTTTCTTTTTTATTAAATGATGACACAAACGTAGATGAGATACTACAAAACTAAGTCCTTTGTATAATATGTGTGAGTAAAGGAAAAGTATGTATATCTATAAAGGAATTTTGATTAGGTAAGCAAATAATATGCATACTAAAATATATACACCCACAATCACATACTGTACATAATAGATTAGAGAATATATATACACAAATTTAGATGAGATACTACAAAAATTATACATTATTAAGTGGGTTTGTCAATGCAATTTAACAACCTATATGGAAGGAGCATATTTTATGGCAGTGCCATTGCATATTCAACTTTGAGTCAACAAATTAATCATAACATGCAATGGCTATGTTGAGTGTAAGTTTTTAAACATGTGTCAACTAACGGCATTAGAGTAGTTTGTCCAATGAAGCACCAACAACAACAACATCGAGAAAGGCAGCTTATATACATGCTCAAACCTTTTTAGTTTTATCAGTATGGGATAACATCTACTTTTATATTCTTTAATTTTATCAATGCAGGACAATATCTGCTTTGATATTACAATATATTCAATAATTAAGAAGGTTCCAGTGGAGACAATTACTGAGCTAAAATAAAACATAACTAATAGAGTTCAACTAAATTTAAATTGGTCTTATTTGAATTGAATCAGTCACAACTTTTACGAATGAAATGAATTTGTAATAATTTGTGTATATTTAAATTCAATAATGGTCATTCAGGTATGATAGTTTTACTACGAATCTCATCCCTTAATTATGAGATATCATAATCGAGAATATTGGAGCCCCTGACTTATATTGGATTATAGTTCAAATGACTGAGACACATAGGGAAGGAAATAAGCTAAGTGAGCTCGTGGGGCTCATGAGTTAGCTTACGGGGAACCGGAAAAACACAGCCAGAGGGAAGCTCCGATAATCTCGGGCTCGAACTAATCTGACAAATGCTAGTAAAGTTCGGCTTCGCTCGATAAGCTCGGTTGACTCGTCGATGAGGAAAATAATGTAGGGCTTAATCTATAATCCCATTTAGAAAACAAATTATACTCCACCATTATCAACTTATTTTATAATTGAGTCTTTCCATTGTTTATTGTGCATACACACGTCGAGCCGCCATCATATGTACTATCTTTATTTTCTTTCTCCTTTTTTTCTGCATTTTTAATTTTTTGTTATCATTTCTCGCATTTGCCACTAGATTTATAGGTACCACCATTGTACTCTTGCGATGCAATGATGCACTTCTAATATTTTTAACACTGTATTATTAATTAAATAAATTGTTATTGTTTCAAATATTTTAGTTGAACCATTCCTTTTTATTCTCTTTTATAGTGATAATATATTTTTCATTCTTAATATTAAACTCACATCTTTTTGTTTATTTAAATAATTTCTTCATTAAATTTTATGCTATCTAAATATTAAATTTTATTATTAATTAATAGTAAGACATGTAGATGGTACTCATTCTAATATATAGGATTGATATTGTATTAAATTTGTATTCATGTTAAATAACATTCTTATCCCTAATAGCATCCTAAGTGGCATACGATGCAAAAAGCATAGCAACTTTTTCGTTTTATTTTATTAATATTATAAATAAACATTACAAATATATCAATTTTAAAGGTGATAATATTCTGATAACAATATAATTATTGCTATTGCCTTTCTTTTTCATTTAAATCATTCTAAAATTCTTTTCTTTTCATACTATAATTAGTTATTTACTATTTTTTTCAAAAAACCTCTCATATGTATGATTGTTTTTTGTGGGCAAAATTTAGTAATTAAATGGTTCATCATTTTAATTTGACTTACTTTAATGAAAATTATATAAAAATATTACTATTTACTACGTAAGATTGTTAAATAAAGGGGAGCCTTGGAACAACAGTAAGGTTGTCCCTGTGCGACCAAAAGGTCACAGGTTCAAGTTTTGAAATCAGCTATTGACAAAATCGGCTTAAGCTGCCTACAATTCACCCCTTGGGATGAGACCCTTCCTCGGACCTTGCGTGAATGCGTGATGTTTGTGCACCAAACTGCCCTTACATAAGATTGGTAAATAGTCACGTTTTTAAATTCAATGTAGCATTGCATTAATTTAGCTTTACATAAACATTTATGCAGTCAATTACGCATCCTTTGAGTCAACTAAATGTATTATATAGCACTCTCAGTTAGCGTCTTATGTGTCAACCATACATTACTTCCATCCAACTTTTAATATCATATATATCATATATATATATAGATATATATATATATATATATATATATATTAAAAGTTGGATACAAACAATGTATGAATAACATGTGGTATCTTATGTGGCACAAAATAATGACTTGGTAAAATTGTAATTGGTGGATATTAGTTGAGATATGTTAATCAACATTAATGGTATTAATTAGATTTTATTATATGTTATTGACTTAATTATTTATTGCATGGTTTTAAAGTACTAGCTTATTTTATTTTTTGAGTAAGTCCTCATACATTTAACTTGGTGTGCAATAATTGTTTTTTTTTTTTTTTGTATTTCAAATTGATTCATTTTATTTTTCATATTAAAACAATATAATTATATAAGAGAATCAAATTTTATCTTACTTTTATTGTTACTACTTATTAATTTATTAAGGTTAGATCTTGAGGTTGTTGTAAATCAGTAAGAACTTATTACTGTATAACAATTTAATCATATAGGACGATTTATGAATAATATATAGGACAAGATTTATAAAGGTTGCGTTAAATTAGTTGCCTACATGAATATTCATCTATGATTGACAAGTGGCCTTTTATATATCTTATGTAGAGTAATCTATAAGATTGTAATGTAACTTTTATGCAATTTAGTTAAATTAAAATATAGTCTATTTAACTACTAAATAATATCCGTCACAAATTAATTCGATGTCTGACATGTTCAAGAATTGTAAAAAAATTGTAAATGGTAAATCATTATCATATGAAAACAAAAGCAATTTAGAGTGATTTTAAATAAAAACAAAAAGAAAATAATAATTATGTTATTATGGAATTGTTAATCTGATTTAACTATACATATGAAAACAAAAGCAATTTAGAGTGATTTTAAATGAAAACAAAAAGAAAACAATAATTATGTTATTATGGAATTGTTAATCTACTTTAACAATAATATATTTTTATTAATTATTTATACTAATAATATTAAAACAAAAATTGACTAATGTCTTTGCATCGCAAAGGTATAACACTATATACTAGAATTATTGTCTTTGCGATGCAACGATTGAGCTAGATAATATGGCAATATCTAGGATTATAAACACTTAACGTAAGATGCTGCTTTCATTGTTGAGGTTTTTGTATTGGTTAAATAATTTTTATTTATTAGTTTTTTAGGCTTATGATTGTGTCACTTTTTCGATTTCTCAATAATTAATTAGGGTGAAGATGAAGGCGTTTCAGAGTGTATTAAAAAAAAGAATTAATTATATGCAAGCTGCATACTACAAGAAACAATGGCTTTTGCAACATTCATTTGGGCAACATTTTTTGTTAAAGTTACAATAAATACCTTATAACAACAGTCTCAAACATGTTACAATAGAGTTAAACCTAATGCAACAGTTTATAAAAAAGTGTTGCCAGAATATAGCAAGGCAACGTTTTTTGCATTTTATTTTTGTAACTGTAGCGCAATCTCCAAAAGTTTCGTGGAAGCGCACTTTATTTCATTTACCTGGTAAAAATAAAAGCAAAAAGGGAAAGGAATTGATAGGAAATAATCAAAATAGCCTGCTTTCTTGGGTAGAAGTCGTGAACTCCAAAACCATGGATAGGGTTTTCAGATTTCGGCAGATGGTGTTCTCCATTTTGCCTATGAAGTTGCATCTGAGTTTTGGCTCAATGACGTCTTCCATTTTAGTCAAATTCAAGGTTAATTTTGTTTGAGTCTGGTATATTACATCCCAATTTCGCCTTTAACATCAGCACAAGACGCATTGAGGAAACTACGGTTCAAGTTCTTGAAGCGGTCCCGGGAATTCGCCCCCAATTTCATGTAGATTAGATCATCTACACCTAAATTCATCTGGGCTTTCTCTCTCTTTGGAACTGCAGTAGCCATTCGACCTTCGTTAGTCTCAGTTCAGGTGTGGCCATTTGAACTATAGCGGCCATCTGTTTATCTGTGTTCTTTCCTGAATTTTGGTTCCTCTGTTTACACAAGATGAGAATACTTTGTTTTTGTTTGCTCTAGTCAGTTTAATTTCACTTTTCTTGTGAGGTTTTGCTCCATAACTTATCTGAACAGCTTATTGTCATTTGTAAGTCTAGCTTTTCTTTCTTCAAGCATCTCATATTTCTTACCTTGACGTTTCTGCTAGGTGTTACTAAGATTTTAGGATAGCTAGTCAAGCATTATATATGGGTGTGATGTGATAGTTAGTTGGCAGGACTTTGGGATGTTTCATATTTTTGGTCTGATTTGAAGTTTCTGAATTTCACGATGTTTGAAAATTGGGATGTTTGAGAATGGGACGAAGTTGTTTCTGCTGGAATGTAGGGTTATTCAACAGTTTTTGAAGGTTTTCTTAGTGAATTCGTTTTTTAAAGTATTGTTATGTGAAAGTTCCCTTTGCATCATGTATCTCAGCTCTTGAAGCCTCTATATCTGCCTTGTTCTATTAGCTGTGTGGATGCAGGATGACAATTCTAGTGAAGAAGGTTGTCTTTCTTCCTTGTTTATACCATCTCTAATTCCCTGTGTGGATGGGAGTTGTTCCGTTGGATCCTAAATTTGAAAAGCATTGTCTGCCTGGTTATAAACAACAAAAGAATTTGACAACAGTTCGAAGACGAAATAGAAAATAGAAAGGAAGGAATACAAAACACCAGCCATTGTACTTGGTGGTCAAATTTTTGGACCTTGGACTTTAGCTGATTCTTTGACTAATTCATGAACCTTGGGCTTTAGCTAATTCTTGTAAAATTTATGTTGATCAAATGGTTTTACACATGAATCATCATGCTTGCAAGCTAGTAACTTAGGCATGCTAACGGGCTTCTAGTTATTGTCCTTAAAACAGTTTTGCTATAAATTTATATCCCATATTTCCTTCTATATAGTCTTTATGGTATGGCTGAAGCCTTCACTGTTAATTTCAAGCTTAAATAAATCATGGTTCTCCAGACGAGTTAATATGTGATCATGATGACTTGTTTTACCTTGCAATTTAATTTCATTAATTATATCGATGAATACATATTTGTGACAAAATAAAGAATATACACAATGAGCAGGAAGTACAAAATCATAGAGCATATGCATTCAGATGGTGTGATACAGGAACTATAATATTATCCTAGGGCACTTGTACAATCCACATATATTTCGATGAACCTTGCAATTAATTTGTTCAGTTGATGAATATTATACTGGGTAAACAATTTAGCTTATAAATTGAGAATGTTCTTACCTATAATGTTGAGTTCCTGGCCTTCAACTTCACCCATGTCAAATTCCCTTTGCATTTTTTCGGCATGGAGAGAGACTGAGAGGGAGACAAAGGGCAGAGAGGATTGAAGACTGTTTACCTATGTATGTGAATGTTGGTAGAGATCTCTTAAGATCTAGAATTCTTTTGGCATATTGTTTTCTTTTACATGCCTTGTGGGTAGCTATGGTTTTCAGGTATGTGTTGTTTTTTCTTACTCTGTTGTCTCCTACTTTTTAAAACATCATTTTCTGAGGACAAGGAAACCCAGCTACATCAATAGCCAACTTGTCCACAAATCATGAAAGAAGAGATGATTGATGGCCGCCAAAGATAAATTGCCTTTTGTTGTGTTTATTTTCGTGTATATTGTCTACCACTGGAAAGTTTGGCAAGAAAAAAAAAGGAACACTTAGGCTAATTATTTTCCATGTATTTTGGATGCCCACTCCCCCTTCTTTCATTTGACTGAATTTATACGAATAAAAATGGATCTACAAGTTTGAAGATTCATTCGATAGAGCAAAGAAG
>NCQV01096633.1:0-12174 GCA_002740545.1 Lophocereus schottii
ACCTAGAACTAGGTTGATCTAAAAATCAATGTTTCTTGGGGGAAAATAGCCTTGAAAGTCCTCAAATGAAACATCTTTAAATTCACAAACTGTAATTATGCATATGTATATACCAAGTGTGATTGGCATATCACTAATATTCAATGCATTACTGACATGATAACTCATGTACTTGTACAGGGTAATTAGGGCGAAAATAGGGTTTTTCTTCCCTTGGTCCATAGAAACACACATCTAGTCTTTCCTCATTTCTCAAGCTAACCTTAAGATCTTTATAAGTCAACTTCGTAAGCACACAGTCAGTTCATCCCTATAATGATAACAAGGTCTGCCAATCAAACTGAATTGAATGCCGAATGAATATGGTTCCAGCAATACCAATTAAGGCATATTTATAAAAGATAACACATTCAACTGCCTGCTGGTCTCAGTAAATTGAAATGACAAGGGGCAATCTAAAATATAAAGAGATCTAACCACACGATGAACTCTTGCAAAGATATTTCCTTATTGGTTATAAAGGACCGACATGTAAGCTAAATGAATGAGAGGATGAAGAATCGTAATGAAAGAGGTACGGCATATAAATGGCTTACATAGATAACACATGCAGTTTATTAATGATGGTCATGATAGTAAAGTAAATGAACGATGTTATGAAGTTGAGACGGAGTATTAGGGACTGAGGTGTAGAAATCTAACAGAATACCAAAGGGGCATTTGAAAAGTCATACCATACCCATACGAGAATAGAATGACGAAGATGAGGATCAACAACACTAGAAGGAAAATTTTGTTCATTTTGTGTTTGAAAAGCCAATTTGTCAAGATAAAGGAGCCAACCTTATGACTGAACATGATGGCATTAATCAATAACACATTCTACCATAAATGGAAGTCTTGGGTCGGGAATATAAACTCCTAAGCTGCTGGGAGATGGAAATAGCACAAATCATTGTTTATCATTAATAAGATAGATTGTATTAGTAAAGAAAGGATTGCCAAAGTAACTTGAGTAACGACATCTAATGACGACCATAGAGTAGTATGCCAACATGACGTTATGGTGCTATATGAACACGAACAATATGGATACATTTAAATGTTGAAAAAGGCGCTTAGTGACTGGGTTTGAAGCAACCAAAGGCTTTACAAGCAATAAATAAATAGTGCTCAATAGAAGGAAGGAATTAAAGTAGGTGATAGTAAAATATGAACATAGTGGTGACTGAACTGCAAGTAGAATTCTTCACATATACTTAGGAAGAACCGTCAATCACACAGTAATGCACACCAGGGTCATTAGAGGCTCCATGATAGAAACAGAGAATTAGACGATTGTGATTGTCAGGGTTTGAATGGCCTATAAGAAAGGTTGCTGAGATGTGTTTAAAGAACTCCCCACAGACCACATATGAGATTTTCCATAAACACTCCATTATAAATCAAGAGAATGTTAGTGGCAAAGAAATGACGCCTCTGAACAATTCAAGGTAACTAGAGCTTAATGACAAAAAGTAATAGGAGCATTGCTAATTGAAGGTCCTAATGTCAAAAATGACAGCTTAATCTTACTCATACCACCCATATAATGCCAAGTAGCACACCATAAGCTACTAACTGTTATCACCAAACATAAGCATTTATTGTAATGTTCATCTCATACTGGTTCACCTCAAAGATATTGCCCCACAAAGTATTTCCTTATCTAGAGGTTTACATCTAACTTGACACTGTAACTTGACACTGTATTAATCCCTTATGAAGTTGCAAATGCCATCTGCCCATCGGGTTTCAACTATCACTGTGCATAAGATCAGGTATACTAACATACATCAATAAAATTCTTAAAATCCTGGTGTAAAATGGACAAAGTGTCATCTAAAAACTCACTAAAACTCAGCTTAAAGCCTTACAATAGATACTTGAAATGGAGAGAAACACTTTAATAGTTAAACGGCCACACTCTGGAGTTCATAACTCAACGAATCACACACTCGGAGTGCACGATTGCAAAAACTTAAATAAATGAGAGAAATGAAACATATAATAAAACTCCTGTATAAATGAGAGCATAGCTCGCTAACAGGTCACCCACATGGTTCCACACTCCACCTTGCTAATGCTGGGATCTTAGGATATTACCAAATGATTGGGTCACTCAAACGGAAATGGTTCGTCCTTATTTGCCTATGCATATGAACTCATGGTCAATAGCTCGTTTAACTGGTTTAACATAACTTATACACACCTTGATAGCTAACTCATAAACACTTGATAACTCACAATGGCACTTAAAACCTTGGCTCTGATACCAAATCTATAACACCCGTAGAATGCTGATGACATGATTTATAAAAACTGCAATGGAAGATTAAATGATAGAAAGCACTACTGCCGTTCTGATAAGGATGAGGCTCACTGAAACTATTTAATCTTACAACTCATGTTCAACTTGCAATATTTGTTAAACTGAAACACTCCAAGAGCAAAGTGCATAATAGTTCAGCTTTAATACAATCAACTTAGTCATACCATGTGCTAACTCGTACTCCACACTATACAAGTATATTGAATATAGCCTCAACTTGGCTCTGACATTGATCCTAACATTCACGTCATGCTGGATCCACTGTGAGCATCTGATTACTTCCAAAAGGACTTGCCAAATGGAGAAACATGTGATACTTCATCATCTAAGATAGAAAACATGAAAACCATTGGAAAATGTGAGCTAAAACTCGGTTCTTGCATTCCTGTATTGTAAAATGAGCGTAGAAACATTGTTGATGGGTACACGCTTTTGTAACCCATGTAGTTCGCAATAACAATGAAAATAAAAGTAATATGAAACTAAATTGCTTATTATTATCTAGATGTGAACCCCTTGCAATAATATGATCCATACATAGGCATACACCTGCCAATCCGATCAAGAATTGGCCTAAAGCCGCGCAGGTAAATGATGGGCTAACGCCCTATAGATGATAACTAAGGGGGTCACATGTTAAATAACAAATCTCTGTATAAACTGATTCTTTGATAAACTAATTAAAAGTTGTAACTTGATAAACATGTTCTGCTTTCTGAAGATACAGGCAATTGGCGTACCTTGAGTCTTTCAAAAAGTGTCATCTGACTTGATAAATGTCATATGTTTCATAAATGTCATCTGACTTGATAAATATGTTTCGAGTTGATAACACTTATGCATAACAGGAAACGATAACTAGGCCTCGATTCTATTTCATAAATGTCATTGTTGGTATGTAGTCAGTAAATGATCCTTGCTCACATAATTAAGTATGTGTAATAGAAATTGAGTAATTAGATGGTATACATAACTTGGATATTTTAATATAACTTCAAACTGAATTAACAAAAATAATTAAATCTGATATAAAGTAAATGAAAGTAAAATAGACCACAATGAGATAAATGAGATTATAAAGGAAATGGCCTTGATGGTGGCAAATGAGGGAGTGGTTGTGGCCTTTTCTGAGATAGGTTGCTAATATGGGTTTAAGGCTCGTTGATGTACAGCTTGGTTTAAGATAACAGCTAGTACACTAGATTGGCTTGATAAATACACTTGATACATTCAGAATTGCATAAGTAATACAGGTTTGAGGTTAAGAGCGATATATCTTAGTTAGAATAGCATAAACTGTAATAACTTAGTATGATAAATATGGTTTTTGAGTCAAAAATTCTCCTCACTTCCCATATTTTATTCAAAAGTCTATTAGATATAGAAATCCACCCCAAATGAGTCATTGAACTCAATAGAAACCATTAAGCTCGCTTACCTTCGCATTTTATTTGTAAAATCCATAATTGATTCAAAGCTCATAAACAAGCTCCCAAATTGTATACTTGTCTTCTTCTTTCCCATTAATCAAGCTAAAATCTCCATGAAATTCCATGAATATTCATTTCCCCTATAAATGATCTTACTTGGCCCAAAATACACAAAATGAGTGCATGATCAATCTCACTCAATCTTTATTATTATTCTTTGTACAATTATTCAAAATACTTCCAAAAATCACCAAACTCAAAATACTCAACCAAAATTCATGAAATCTCATAGGAATTTTTAAAATTATATGGATAATCTACAGCAAAATTTTTAGAATTTTCGTTCAAGTATACGCTGCACAGAAATTAAAATAACAGCTCAATTTGTACCAAAGCAAGTCAGTTCACTTCAAAAATTCATAACTATCACCTTTGACCTCAAATAGAGACCTAAAACCCCAATATGAAAAGATTAAAAAGTCCTAAAAAACTTCCATTTACACCACAAAACATTATTCCCACGATAGGGTTCCCAAAATGGGGCTAAAATACATGTGTGCTAGCTTTGGGTGAACCTACGCAGTTCTAGAAAAATAGCCATAACTTCGTCCCCAAAACTCGGATTACGGAGATTCAAACAAAATTTGAAAGATAACTTATTTATCCAGCTCCCCGCCAAACTTCATAATTTTTGGACAAGTCACGCATTACCAGTTTTTCCCAAAATAGACTTCTGTTTTCAGGCTCTTCACAACTTGCTAACTACTTTATTATCCTCCTTTTTCGCATAATTATCCTCTAAAATCAATTGTTGAAATTACCAAACCATGGGATGACCCTCAACATCACTTTAGATAGCCACAATCTACAATTGTTACTTCATAATCATCCAAGATTCATTTTCAATCTAATAACATATCCAACCTCCTAAATCACCTCATGTGATCCAAATGAACATGTTTAATACGAAAAATCACTTAAGTCAAGCATGATCATAAGAACTCTAATATTTGCTCATTCAAGTGAACATCCAAATAACCATAATTGGCTTCAAAATGATCATCCAACATCACATTTTTAATGATTTATAACACAAATCACAACAAGATCCATGAACACGCTCAAACTCATACTCGCTTAATTTCAAGTCACTTGATCACATTCTTGATCAAATACCCATAACTCCAAACATCTCCAAACTTAATAAAAATTGCATAATAACTATCAATTTGATTGTATAAATAATAATTATAACTAAAATAATCCCAAAAACTCAAAATAGGACAAGTTAGGGTTTGCGTATACCTTACTTTAGGCTTGAATTAGAGGGAGGAGGAGGAGGCTGTTTTGAGTGATTTTGGTGGTCGGACATGATAGCTGGTAGCAAGGGGAAGTCGGGGCAGCCGAGCAGTGGCTGGAAACCACCAAAAATGCTGGCACAAGGGGCAGCAGCTGCTGCCCCTATTTTCTGCAAAAAGGGGGTGAAGTAGAGAGAGAAAATGGAGGGTTGAGTCTTGTTTAGTTTTTATTGAATGTGTGTAAAAATTGTCAATTAATAGCCACATATGGCTGCAAATTTTCAACCCAAAAATAGCTTTTTGATAATTAGAATTGGGTGCTAAAAATTTTCAACCCAAAAATAGCCACATATGGAGGTTTTGGGCTTTTGTTTTGGGTCCAACATGCTAAGGGCTTGAAAAAATTTTTCGAACTGATGGAAAAATTTTTTATTACTCGGTATTCAAGTTTATCGAAGGTAAGAAAATAATTAGTCACTAAATTATACTTACAGAGTACTAATATCGATTCACCCGATATTTAATCGATCAACGAAACTTGAATTAACAATCTATGAAACTTGAATTTCAAAGTGGGACCTAAATAATATATCCCCCAACTGGAACAATTAAATACGAAATGAAAGTAGAAAATTTAAATGACATAAGGTAAATCGGTGAATATATAAATTGAGTGTAATTGAATTGATAAACTTGATTTGGTTAAACAAATAACCATGAGTGACTAAATCAACAACTATGATTAATTAAATGAATAAATATAATCAATTAAATAAATAAATATGATTTAAACAAATATATATGGGTTAGGATCGGGTCATTACAGTCATCCCCCCGTAAGGATTTTTGTCCTCGAAACTTATGATTCTTGATCATGTATGCAATGTTACATCAAGTATGGATAGTTGGTTCTCATCGCTTCCTTCCAAAAAGGTACTATACTCTACTGGTTCTCTGTCTTGACCACTAATAAATATGAAAACCATCGCATTTCCTAATAAGTACTTTGATATGAATTCATAAAGCCCATTGTAATGAGGAATGAATTATCTCTGATATCCAGTCTCTGGACACCTTTGACTGGAGAAGCCCTTTAGAGTACTTTGTATCTCATCTGAACTTTTATTGTCTCCTTCTTTGGTCAAAATGACCATATGACTGTTGTGTAGCCCTTGTGCCACCTTAACATATACTTGAATTATCTCATTATTCTCGATGCTTCTTCTAGCTTACTTTAATACCACTAGACATTGTTTGAGATTATGTCCTCACCAAAAAGTCTTCATTTGATGTTCTTAATGCACCACATGATCTTCCCTTATCAGACTAGTCTAAGATCTGCTCTAAGTCCAAATTACACGCTAGAGTAAACATGGTCAGAGATGAAAATGATGGAATTGGAAGTTAAGTGAGTAATTAGGAACAAAAGAAATAAACTATGAGACTAGAAAATATTTATAAAGGAGGGATTAACATGGGGTGGTTAGAATAAAGATAACCATAAGTGTATGATGGATTCTGAAATATAATGCCACAAGAATTGTGGTTTATAAATATGGATCATAAAGGGTCTAATAAATAATCAGCCAAGGAGAAAGATGGCTCGGTTATACTCGGGTTTAACTGATGAATTGGAAATAAGATGACAAGCAACTGAGCTTTAACTAGGTGACTTTATAGCCACAAGCAATGAGACAAGTGCAATAGATAGATGGGGCAAGCAATGTGCAATAAATAGATAGATAGATTGGATAAGCAAAGTACAATAGATAGACAAATAAATTGGATAATCAAGGTCTAATGGGTAGATAAATGGATTGGACGAGCAAAGTACCAATGGATAGATAAATAGATTGAGCAACCTACAATAAGAACATGGCTTTGCTCATCTCAGCCAATTCTAGTACAAGAATAAGACTAAATAAAGAATGTGGAAGTTTATTTATCGAAATGTAAGATATATATGTGGGAGTTGAATGTCAAAATAAAGAGAGTAAGGGAATTATGACGATCGCAATCACCCCCACCAATGACAGTTGAATTACATTATGAATTCGTAACAAGTTATACGAGCTTATCATTATGAATGCATGAGATATAAGGTACATGTGTGAATCGGCTCTCAACGGAGTGAACTGCAACTCATAATCATGAAATAAAAATGATGAAGGTCGAGAGCACTGGAATGTTGGCAACCATATAAAGTCAAACAAAAATGTATTGCACATTTAATAATGGCTTTGCAAAGACATGGAAGATCACACTAATAGGAAATATCATGTTGGAATGCAAGGGAGATTAATAGTATCAAGTTTTAAAGATGAGACAAGCAAACAACTATAAGAATTATTATAAATGGTTATTGTTACAAAAGATAACCTGTGGTTGCATGGTTTAGATGTGATATCCAGACCTTAAATCAATCCTGGAAAAGAAATCTGTTATTGGCAGTTAATCCTATAAATCATCTATTCAAGGTAAAGGGCGCTTGTTTTTCATAGTGGTCTTGTTCAACTCTCTGTATGCAGTACACAACCATAAGGTTTTGCCTTCCTTCTTCACACATATAAAATTAGGGTTTTCCACAGTGACACACTTGGTCAAATAACTCCCTTCTATAACAACTCATCTTACTAGATCTTTAGTTCTTTGAACTCTATTGGGGGTCATATGATAGGAGCTCTGAAAATTGATTAAGCACCTAGAACTAGGTTGATTTGATAATCAATGTTTCTTAGGGGAAAACAGTCTTGAAAGTCCTTAGATGAAACGTCTCTCAATTCACAAACTGTAATTATGGATATGTACATACCGAGTGTGGTTAGCATATCACTAATATTCAATTGCATTACTGACACGATAACTCACCTGCTTGCACAGTGTAATTAGGTCAGAAATAGGGTTTTTCTTCCCTCAGTTCATAGAAACACACGTTTAGTCTTTCCTCATTTCTCAAGCTAACCTTAAGATCTTTATAAGTTATACTTTATAAGTACACAGTCAGTTCATCCCTGTAATGACAACAAGGTCTGCCAATCAAATTAAATTGAATGCGCAATGAATATGGTTCCAGCAATACCAATAGAGGCATATCTATAAAAGATAACACATTCAACCACCTACTGGTCTTAGTAAATTGAAATGACAAGGGGCGATCTAAAATGTAAAGAGATGTAATCACACCATGAACTCTTGCAAAGATATTCCTTTATTGGTTATAAAGGACCGATATGTAAGCTTAATAAATGAGAAGATGAAGAATCGTCATGAAAGATGTAAGGCATATAAATGGCATACATACACAACACATGCGGTTTATTCATGATGGTTAAGATAGTAAAATAAATGAATGATGTTATGAAGTTGAGAGCGAGTGTTAAGTACCGAAGGTGAAGAAATCTAATAGAATACCAAGGGGGCATTTAAAAAGTCATACGGTGCCCATGTGTGAGTAAAATGACGAAGACGAGGGCCAACACTACCAGAAGGGAAATTTTAATCATCTAGTGTTTGAAAGGCCAATTCGTCAAGATAAAAGAGTCAGCCTTATGACTGAACATGATCGCATCCATCAATAACACATTCTGCAGTAAATGGAAGTCTTAGGTGGGTATATAAACTCTGAAGTAGTTGGCATATGAAAATAGCCCAAATCATTGTTTATCGTTAATAAGATAGGTTGTACTAATAAACAAAGGATTGCCAAAATAACTTAAGCAATGACATGCAGCCACAGCTATAGAGTAGTATGCCAACATGACCTTATGGTGCTATAGAAACATGAACATTATGGATACATTTAACTGCTGAAAAGGCGCTTAATGACTGGGTCTAAAGCAACCAAATGCTTTGCAAGCTATAAATGAATAGTGCCTAATAAAAGCAAGGAGTTAAAGTAGGTGACAGAAAAAATATGAACACAGTGGTGACTAAACTGTAAGTACAATGGATCAAATATGCTTAGGAAGAACTACAAGTCACACAGTAATGCAACACCAGGGTCATTATGGGCTCCAGTGTAGAAACAGAGAATTAAACGATTGCGATTGTCATGGTTTGAATCACCTACAAGAAAGGTTGCTCAGATGTGTTTAAAGAACTCCCCACATACCACATATGAGATTTTCCATAAACACTTCATTACAAATCAAGAGAGTGTTAGTGGCAAAGAAATGATACCTCTGAACAATTCAAGGTAACTAGGGCTCAATGATAGAAAGTAAAGGGAGCATTACTGATGTAAGGTCCTAATGTCAAGAATGGCAGCTTAATCTTATTCGTACCACCCATATAATACCAAGTAGCACACCATAAGCTACTAGCTGTTATCACCAGATATAAGCACTCATTGTAATGTTGATCTCACACTGGCTCACCTCAAAGATATTGTCCCATATAGCATTTCCTTATTTAGAGGTTTACATCTAACTTGACACTGTAAGTTGACACTGTATTAATCCCTTAAGAAGTTGCAAGTGGTATCTGCACATCGGGTTTCAACCATCACTGTACCCAAGATCAGGTATATTAGCATACCTTAATAAAACTCTCAAATCCTGGGGTAAAACGGACAAAATTTCGCCTAAATACTAACTAAAACACGGCTTAAAGCCTTACAATAGATACTTGAAATGGAGAGAAACACTCAATAGATCAACGGCCACACGTAGGAGTTCATAACTCAACGTGTCACACACCCGGAGTGCACGGTTCCAAAAATTTAAACAAATGATAGAAATGAAGCATACATTACAGCTCCTAGATAAATGAGAGCAAGTCTCACTAACAGGCCACCTAAATGGTTCCACACTCCACCTTGCTAATGCTCAGAACTCGGATATTACCAAATGATTAGGTCATCAGAATGGGAATGGTTCCTCCTTATATGCCCATGTATATGAGCTTATAGTCAATTGCTCATTTAACTAGTCCAAGACAACTCATACACACCTTGATAGATAACTCATAAATACTTGATAGCTCACAGTGGCCCTTCAAACCTTGGTTCTGATACCAAATCTGTAACGCCCCTAGAATGCTAATCACATGATTTATGAAAAACTACAGCAAAAGGCTTAATGAAAGAAGGTGCTATTGCCGTCGTGATAAGGACAAGGCTTACTGAAACCATTTAATCTTGCAACTCTTGTTTAAGTCACAATATCTATTAAACTGAAACACTTCAAGACAAAAGTCCATAATAGTTCAACTTCAATACAATCGACTTAATTATACCATGTGCTAACTCGCACTCTACACTACGCAAATATATTGAATATAGACCTAACTTGACCATGAGGTCAATCCCAACATTCTTACTATGTTGAATCCACTGTGAGCATCTGATGACTTCCAAAAGGGTTATGTAAATGGAGAAACATGTGATACTTTATCACCTAAAATAGAAAACACTCAAACAATTCGAAAATGTGAGCTAAAACTCAGTACATGCATTCCTGTATTATAAAATGAACGTAGAAACATTGTTGATGGGTACTCACTTTTATAATTCATTTAGTTCGCAATAACAATGAAAATGAAAGTAATATAAAACTGAATTAATTATTATTATTTAGATCTGCACCCCTTGTAATGATATGATCTATACATAGGTGTACAAATGCCAATTTGATCAGCGGTTTGCCTGAAGCCGCGGGGGGTAAATGATGGGCTTACGCCCTATAGATGATAACTGACGGAGTCACAAGTTAAGTGGCAAATCATTACATAAATGGTTTCATTAATAAAGTCATTAAGAGTTATAACTTGATAAACATGTGCTGCTTTCTGAACATACAGGCAATAGACGTACCTTGAGTCTTTAAAAAAATTGTCATCTAACTTGATAAATGTCATCTGTTTCATAAATGTCATCTCACTTGATAAATATGTTCCGACTTGATTAGACTTATGCATAATGGAGAACGATAACTAGGCTTCGATTCTGTTTCATAAATGTCATTGTAGATATGTGTAGTCAATAAATGATCCTCACTCACATAATTGAGTAAATATGTGTAACAGAAATTGAGTAATTAAATGGTATACATAACTTGGGTATTTCAATATAGCTTCAAACTGAATTAATAAAAGTAATTAAATTTGATATAAAGTAAATGAAAGTAAAATGGACCATAATGACATAAATGAGATTAGAAAGGAAAAGGCCTTGATGGTGGCAAACGAGAGAGTGGTTGTGGCCTTTTCTGAGATTGGTTACTGATACGGATTTAAGGCTCGTTAATGCATGGCTTTGTTCAAGATAATAGCTAGTACACTAGATTGGCTTGATAAATATATTTGATACATTATGAATTGAGTAAGTAATAGAGGTTTGAGGCTAAGAGAGATATATCTTGGTTCAAAATAGAATAAATTGCAATAACTTGGTCTGATAAATATGATTTCTGAGTCAAAAATTCTCCCCACTTTCCATATTTCATTCACAAGTCTATTAGATATAGAATTCCACCTCAAGTGAGTCATTGAACTCAATAAAAGCTACTAAGCTCACTAAACTTGGGAATTTCTTTGTAAAATGCATAATTGATTTAGAGCTCATAAATAACTCCCAAATTGCATACTTGTCTTCTTCTTTCCCATTAATCAAGCTAAATGCTCCATGAAAGTCCATAAATATTGATTTCCTCCTTAATCGACCTTACTTGGCCCAAATATACAAAATAAGTGATCAATTCCTGTCAATCTTTATTATTGCTCTTTACACAACTTCTCAAAATGCATCCAAAAATCACCAAACTCAAAATACTCAACCAAAATTCATGAAATCTTATAAAAAATTCGAAAATAATGTGGAAAATGCACAGTAAAAGTTTTAGAATTTTCCTCCAAGTAGACGCTGCACAAAACTTGTAATAATAGCCCAATTTGCACCAAAGCACATCAGTTCACTTCAAAAAATTATAACTTTCACCCTTGACCCCAAATCGAGACCTAAAAGCCTAATATGAGGAGATTAAGAAGTCCTAAAAAACTTTCACTCACAACATGAAACATGATGGTTGAATACGTGAGTATACAGCCACAAGAGGGGGGGTGAATTGTGGTGTCTGAT
>NCQV01096670.1:25-15848 GCA_002740545.1 Lophocereus schottii
TCCTGCATATCTCAACAACGAAGTTATAACCATAACTAGAAATATTACCAAAGTAGATTGCCTTAAACTGCAATCTCATTTGAAAAAGAACCTGAAAATACTTTACTATCACTTCCTGAGCGAATTTGCTTGACTTGTGATTTATGTACTTCTCATCAAACTGAGGATATATTTGTTTGACTACCCATTATGTGGATCCTAAGTGGAAGTTCTATAGTAAAATCTTGATTCATCACTTGGAACCACCACACACTAACCCTATTTTATGTGAATGTGTTTTGATTGTTGCAACATTAGGGCATTTGGCATTAGGCATTTCCATAAGACTACACAATGCATCTAGTAATGATAGAGCATAAGATGTTTTGAGATTGAAGCTTATAAGGGATCTTTAATGAGCTTTTGCCATCATTTTCATATTGGATACGCAGCACACACTTTGAATCTTATTGTGAAAGATGCTTTAAAGGTAATTGATGATTGTGTTGTTAAGATTAGAGAAGTGAAAAGTATATTGAGCGATTAAAAAGTAGGAACTTGGTTTTTTACCATTGTGTGAAACAAGTTATTCCTGCAATTAAGAAAACCAAGTACGGTTAGATATCATATTAGGTGGAGTTTGACAGACTATATGCTAGATAGGACGCTTATCTATCTTCTGTATTCAAAGAACCTTATCTTTCTGATCCTTCGTATAAGATTTTTCATATGGATGAAGCATAGGAAAGGATTACAAGGATTCATAAGCTCCTTAGATCTTTTTGTGACATAACTAACATGTTCTCTGGTAGTGAATATAACATGGCAAGTTTATATTTTAAAAATATATAGAAGATTGATATGTTCTTAATAAAGCAATCGAAAAGTAGAGACCAAGTAATTAGAGACCTGGTGCTACATATGAGTTAATGTTTAATAAATATTGGCTCGAATATATTTTGTTGTTTGCTTTTGCAACAATTATTGACCCTAGGTGTAAGAAGGGGTTTTTGAAATATTGTTATAAGAAGTTGTATTGAGATGAAGAAAAGACGACTTTTAAATTAAGTAAAGTGATTGCAAGTTATTGACTTTTCTTCAAGAGTACAAGAAGTGTAGTGTACTAATCCTTCAACTATGTGGCATCAATAACATCACCAAGCACCATTAGTGGCATCTCAGAAACTCCACCTTGCAAGCAAAGTTTTCAAGTACTGGACTGTATGTTTTCGCATCTTATATTTTCCATTATGTTTATCATGGTTTCTTTTCTTCTTTTTGTTTTTTTGGTCAGGTTTGCTCATTGAGTAGAAAGAATATGGGCCTACATCTTTTACTTATTATGGCTTCTTTGTTTTGGTGCAAGATTGAGCATGTCCCAAATTGTGCTATCATATTCATTATGTGCAGTTTCACAAGAGCATTTTTAACTCTTGTCCTAATAATTTTGCACTTGCTTAGGATCCCCAAAAATGTTCACCTCAGTGTTCTGTTAATGGTTAGTTAAATTATGGGCTTCCGTTGTCACCCTTTCCCTATTCTACTAGTTTATTTAATTGTACACTTATGTTGTCCTGATTTTGGGTTTTTGTGCTCTTTAGAATTTCTTTATTGCTATAGTCACTATTACCACATTGTTACTATTGTATACATGAAATCAATTGCTTATAGCTTGAGGTAATAAGTGTTCTAAAACATGAATCTTGTTTGGCTTGGATGAGAGTGCCCAAAGTATAACTATCGCAAAGGATGTTAATTATACTGTAGCTACTCTATTGTACTAAAGTGTCAATCTATATAATTATCCCAATGTCTACATTATTTTTATCTTGTAATTGTGATTTTATTGTAGAATTTGATGAAAGTGAAGCTTATGGCAACTTTGGCACTGTCAGAAAAATAATGTGTAATAGGTATTTGGAAGATCCTGATTGAGTGCAAAGAAGTGTTGAATATTCTGAACTTCTGTTAAAACAATGCAAAAAAATACAAAGAACTCTCCACTTTGACAAGAGATATTTTGATTGTATTGCTTACTACAATTACTTCTGCATCAACATTTAGCATTTGTGATAGGATTTTAAATGCATGGAAGAGCTCTTATGTTCCTAAAAATGTGAAACTTTTGATAACAACTCGAAGTTGGTTGCATGGATTTGATTGTAAGTGTTTTATGTGTTTTTAAATGTTTATATTCTTCTTATTTGCATTCTTACCTTTATTATTATTAAAGTATAAGTTGTGATTTGAAATTTAGCCGATGCAGAAGATGAATTTATTGGTTGTGATATAGACTAGGTAAATACTAAGCTTGGTAAATTTTCATCGTACTAGTAACTGTAAGGTAAGTAACATGTATCCTCCATTTAAAGAAATAAGTCTATAACTAAAATCTGAACATGGGTTCCTTCTTAAAAATATAATCTAAGTTGTGACCCCTTTCTTATTTCTCTGGTGGTTGCTTGCTTATGGAAATCTAAACTAAGTAGTAACTCCTTTCTTATTTCACTAGGGATTATTTCCTAATGCTACATTCTATGGGTTCTATAAGATCTTTGTGGAAGTGAGTTTGCTTTCTCCTAATAAGTTGAGTTTTATTTTCTTGTCTCTGTTGTATAGTGTTAAAGTAACAAGTTTGGGAGTAACTTTAAGCCATTGGAAGCTTGTACAATGGACAATATGAGTTAGGCTACAAGGACTACAACTGAACATGGCCTTGTGTATTGTATCCATGATGTTGTGCGTTTAGCTAGATTGTAAGTTTCTGTGTGCATGAGCTAAATAAAGTAATCAGGGGGCTGGTGAATAAGAATGTTAATTTTCTTTGTGTTTTCTTATATTCATATGTGTTAGGCTATGCTGGAATTAACCTATCTTTTAGGCCCCGCCGGAATTAACCCACATTAGCTAAAGGTTTTATGAATTGCTTTTTAAACTTGCTATATCATGAAATGTTTCCACTTATATGAGGAGTTTGATGTCTAAGCTAGGTTCTGTGGGTTGTGGATAGAAGCATTCTTCATTTGAATGGCATTGGTGATCTTAATTTCAGTTTCTGAACTTGGTTAGAGGAGATTCTCTCAGTTGTGGTACTCCCTTATTTGATATCTCAAGAACATTGAGGGTCTTGTTGGATGGTGATTATGTATGTATAGGTAAGTACAAATTTTATTAGGGATAGGACCAAATATATCTTTATTTGAATTGGTCTTGGTGATCCTAGCTTCATATTCTAGTTCAAGGCTATATTGTTTGTTTTGGATTTTGTTGTTTCACGGATGTTAAAGGCTTTTGTTGGATGGTGAATATAGATGCTTTTAGGCAAATGCACCTTGTAAGTCGTAGACTAAAAGCTATCTTAATTTTATTAGGCACTGGTATTCTTAATTCCTAATTGTGATCTTGGTTTATGGCTAGGTATTCTCTTGTTGGGTACTATCATCTCAGGGGCATTCAGGGGCACTCAGGGGCTTTGTTGTGTGGTACTCAAATGTATGCTTCAAGGTGAGGGTGTGTCTAGTTAGTTGTTAGACCTATGATGATTTGTTGAAAAAGCAAAGGGATGTGTTATCTTGTAAGAAAATATCAAAATCTTAATGTTATATCATTAGATGAATTTAATTACCTTGATCTATGACACCCTAAAGTTTCATGGATTTCTTCAGTTTGTTTTTCATGTGAAGTTTAGCTTTTTCAGATTTTAATTAAAACATAATTGTCAATAGTTCTGCATTTGAGTTTGGGACATGTATCTAGAGTTCTTATGTGGAGCTTTAGTTTGCATTTGTTGAGTTGTTTGGACAATTATGGTAGTAAGAAGATAAATAGCTCGATTGGATGTTAGATTAGATGATTAGCTTATGCCAGACACAAATGGTAGTGGATTCTTATAATCTAAGAGCACAATGGCCTTTCTTATTTCCTTTGCAGTCCTTGGGATGAGTTAAGATGGTTATGCTTCTATTATTATTTAGTTCAAGTTTATTTCAGTTAGTGTGTTTTTTCTTGAGCTGAATTTATTTATATTTATATTTTGATGTCAACTGTTATTTTGGTGTTAGTTTTAGTGTTCATTTACTTATGTTCAATCCTGAAATATGAAAACAGAAATCTTTACATTCATTGTTGTAAGCATTTGTAACTTTAAATATTGCTAAGTTGCTATTTTTTTGTGATAAACTATAGGTTTTGGGTTTATAAGGTGAGGATTTCCAAAGTGCTCCACTGATTAGAGAACAAAAGAAAGAGGGGGAAGGATCAACCTGTCTTGGAATTATAACTCTTTAAGTACTGAACTATGCGAATATAGTAGGTACAAACTACTAAAATCTTGCACAACTTTCATTGGAAAATCTTCTGCACATGACTATTAAGTTCTTGTATATTATCTTGTTGATGACATTAATCATGTTATTTATTGGGTTTTAGCCCCATAACCTACAGTGAATGGCAGTTGTTTAGCTGTAGCATTAGGGTTTATCACGGACTTCCTGCTCACCTTACCCATTTATAAAGGACACACCTCTAACCCTCTCAACATACCAATATAAATACAATTTGAGTATTCGATTTCACTTTCCTAGATTTATGAGTGAGTATTATAGAGAGTTTTGTAATCTCTAATCGATCTTTCTGTTAGAACGTATCGGTCTAAGAATGATCCTATACTCCTCTTTTCTATAGTAGATTTATGATTCATCGTCGTATGTGGTTTTTTCCACGTTGGGTTTTTCACATAAATTCCTATGTTGATTTATTTTTACTCATTTGTATTATCTTTGTGATTTAATTGTTGCATTCATTATATTTCTCATCATTCCTAACAAGTGGTATCAGAGCCATGTTATAGAATGGCAATAGTCACAAAGTTCGATATTCCCAAGTTTGATGGGAAAATAAGTTTCAACATCTGGAAGGTTCAGATGATGGCAACTTTTACCCAGAATAGGTTAAAGAAGGCCCTTACTGGAAAGATAAAGAAACCTGTCACCATGACGGAAGAACATGTGATGAGCTTGAAGAAAAAACTCTTTCGGTGATTCAACTATGTTTGGCAACTAAACTAATGTCCTCTATGAAGCTCTGGATCAAACTACCACGGCAGATCTCTAGCTTCGATTAGAAGCCTTGTACATGACAAAGAGCCTTACAAACCAGATTCGTCATAAGGAACAACTGTATAGTTTCTCTATGGCTGAAGGTACACCTATCCAAAAACATATAGACGATTTTAAGTCCACTATCATTGCCCTATAAAGTTTGGAAGCAAAAATTAACGATGAGGATAAAGCAATATTGCTGGTTGTTTCATTGCCCATTCCTATAGGCACTTTAAGGAAATTATACTATACAGTGACAATGTTGTTCTATTTTTGAAGATCATAAGGCTAACTTACTGTCCAAAGAGAAGTTTAATGTTGATGTGCATTTTAATGACAAAGCTGAAGGTTTATTCATAAGAGGGCGAACCTCTGAAAAGAAGGGCTCAAATAGAAATTCCAGATCCAGGTCAAGAGGTCGCAAGTTTGGTAAGTTCTACAAATACTGCAAGAAAAAATAGGCACATAGTTGCTAATTACTACAAACTTAAGAACAAAAAGGTGCACGAAAAAAGTCAATTTGCAGAACCTTCAATTGTTGACTATGGGTTAGATGGCTACTTGTCACTGCCACTGATAATCATGATGCTACTAAGTAGGTGCTTGATTCGGGCTATACCGATCATATGTGTCCTCACGGGGACTAATTTTCTACGTATAAGTCATTAGATGCTGGTGTTGTACTCCTAGGTAGTGATTCCTAATGCAACATTGATGGCATTAGTACCATTTGAATCAAAACTCATGATAGTATGATAAGAACTCTCTCTAATCTCCATCATATACTCGACTTGAAGTGCAACCTTATCTCAACTTGGCACCTTTGAGTCCAACGGGTGTAAGTATTTGCCGAATGTGGGGTTTTAAAAATCTCTAAAGGTGCATTGGTTCTTATGAAAGGAGAAAGACATGGGAGTCTCTACATTCTGTAAGGTTCTACCATGACTGGCTCTGCGGTATCACCACTTCCTCATCTGAAGAAGACCTTACTCGATTGCGGTATGCTCACTTGGACCACTTAAGTGAGAATGGAATGAGAATTCTCAGCAGGCAAGGTCTACTAGGCAGCGAAGGTACGAGTAAGCTTGTTTTCTATGATCATTATGCATTTGGAAAGCAAAAGAAGGTTAGCTTTTCTACTGCCACACACCGTACTAAAGGTACCCTTGATTATATTCATTCTAATTTGTGGGGTCCTTTTAGAGTTCCCTTTTTTGGGAAAAAATGTTATATGCTGACGTTTATAGATGAATTCTCTAGACAAGTCGGGATTTATTTTTTAAGGCAGAAAAACAAGGCTTTTTCTTATGTTCAAGAAATTAAAAGCACTCGTAGAGAACCAAATTAGGAAAAAAGTAAAGAAGTAGGACTGACAAAGGTCTTGAGTTCTATGAATTAGAATTTAACGAGTTATGTGCTACCTAGGGCATCACCAGACACAAGACCCTAGTTGAGAAACCTCAATAAATTGGGGTTGCAGAATGCATCAATAGACCTCTACTTAAGAGCTTGTTGCATGCTCTCTAATTCTAATATGTGGCATTTATGAGATTTTTAGGCAGAGATAGTCTCCACAGCTTGCTATGTGGTGAACTGATCTCCTTACTCCTCCACTGATTTTAAAATTCTAAAGAAGTTTGGTCAGATAATCCTGTTGACTACTCTATATTGAGAGTTTTTGGCTATTCTATTTTTATGCATGCTACGAGGACTACTAAGTATATGTTCCTAGGCTATGCTTTGAATCTAAGGGATATCATCTTTGCGATCCTAACTCCAAAAAGGTTGTCCAAAGTCGTGATATTACATTTAATGAAACGGATATGTTTTTCCTTTGACAAGAATCTACTATCCCTATAGGCAATCTGTAGATGATAGTGAGACGATAGAGCTTGAGGTTTCTTCATATGCTCCTCAAGGTGGAGATAATGTTCCTCATTCTAGTGGTGAGGACCGTATTGAAGAAATCAACCCCAATAGCCGTGGCATTCCTAGTTATGAAGAACATCAGACTTCAGATAACTACTCTATTGCCTACAATAGACCACACAGGACAATCAAGAAGTCTACACGTTATTTCACAGGCGATAAAGATGGCCTAATAGGATTTGCCTTAGCTGTTGAACAGGAGATCCCTGAAGCTATTGAACCTTCTACCTACTCTGAAGCCATCTCCTATCCCAATTCTTCCAACTGGCTTTTGGCAATGCAAGATGAGATAGAGAATCTATACAAGAATGAAACTTGGGAGTTGTGTGAACTACCCAAGGGTCGTCATACCCTAACAACCAAATGGATCTATAAAAGGAAGGAAGGCATTCCTAGGGTTAAAAATGCAAGACGGAAAGCTTGCCTGGTTATTCGAGGCTGCTACTAGAAGGAAGGTATTGACTTTGATGAGATATTCTCTCTTGTAGTACGTCACACCTCCATTACAGTGTTTTATGCATTTGCTACGTTATTGGATCTAGAATTGGAGCGACTTGATGTAAAAATCACATTCCTCCATAGAGAGTTAGAGGAAGAGATATATATGAGACAACCTAAGGGTTTTATAGTTCCTAAAAAGGAAAACTATGTCTGCTGCTTGAAGAACTCTCTATATGGCCTAAAGCAGGCACTGCGGTAGTGGTATAAAAGGTTTGATGCATTTATGATAAGACAGGGCTATACACGTTGTCCCTATGACAACAATGTGTATTTTCAACAATTCGATGATTTCTTCATTTGTCTGTTACTGTATGTTGATCACATGCTCATTGCATCCAAGGATACGTCCTTAATTAGCAGGTTGAAATCTTAACTTAACAATGAGTTTGAGATGAAGGATCTGGGGGCAACTAAGAAAATAATTAGCATAGAGATACATAGAGATCGAACAGCCGGTAAGCTCTATCTATCTTAGAGGAAATACCTAAAGAAGATTCTTGGTAGGTTCAATATGAGTAACTGCAAACCAGTTACTATTCCCCTCTAGCTACTCACTTTAAATTATCAGGCGAGTCCTGTCCAGCATCTGAAGTGGAAATAGAGAAGACGTCTCATGTCCCATATTCTAGTGCAATGAGGAGTCCTATGTATGTAATGGTCTGCGCTAGGCTTGACTTAGCTTATGCAATTAGCATGCTGAGATATTGTATGCATAATCCTAGTAAGGATCATTAGGAAACTATAAAATGGATTCTTCTCTACGTGAAGGGTTCCCTCCATAGGTGCCTAGCGTTTGACAAGTCCAAAAACACAACTTATGACAATGCAGGGTTCGTTGATAGTGGAGATCTTGATCGCATGCACTCTACTTCATGTTATATCTTCATTCTATGCATTGATGTTATGTCCTGGAAAGCGTCCCTATAACCTATTGCATTACTACTGAAGCAGAATACATTGATGTAACTGAAGGAGTGAAAGAAGCTACTTGGTTGAAAAGTCTTCTTACAGGGCTTGGTGTTTCACAAGCTGTCACTATGATATTCTCACATAATCAAAGTACTATCCATCTCACCGAGAATGATGCTTATCACTCCAAAACCAAGCATATTAGCATCAAGTACTACTATATCAAAGGTACTATTGCTGTAGGAGACATTACTATGAAAAAGATACATATAGCAGGTAATCCTATAGACATGCTCACCAAACCCTATAGTGGACGACAACTATTTAGCTAGGGCGGTTAGGGTTTCTCGTGGATTTCTCACTCATCCTATCCCTTAGTAAAGGGCATACCTCCCACCTTTTCAACACATCAACAGAAATACCATTTGAGTATTCAGTTCCACTTTCCTAGATTTGTGAGAGAGCTTATAGAGTTTTATAATCTCTAATCGATCTTCCTGTTAGAATGTACCATTCTAAGATCAATCCTGTACTCTCCTACTCTATAGTGGATTTGTGACTCCTCTTCTCTATAGTGGTTTTTCCAACGTTGGGTTTTCCACATAAATTCTAGTGTTGATTTATTTTTACTCGTTTTTATTATCTTTGTGATTTAATTATTGCATCCATTCTATTTCTCATCATTCCTGACATTATTAAACTTATCATGTATGTTATGTCGATGAATATTAGGGTAATTTCTAAAGTGGATGAGATATTGAAAATTGAGACTTTACGAAAATGGCCTTTGTTGAGTTGCAAATCGCTTATGCCTAGCACTCTTTGTCTTGATTCTACAATATGTTATAACTTAAAAGTTTTTGAAAGAAGGATATAGGGAAGTACGTGAACAAATAGCCCTTTAAATCCTTTATTTTCATAACCATTAGATCAAAGATTAAAGGAATTTGAAGAGCTGTGCCTATTAACATACACCATAGAATAACTCTAAATGCTTTGATTGCTTGACTCTGTATTTCTATTTTCATTCCCAATTAAGTGAAATACCCCTTGAATCATTACTTTCTAAAATTACAATATTTGATTTGTTGAAGGTAAGATCTTATCATCTGTATTCGCCTTTTACATCCTGAATATTATGTCAGGTCATTGTGTTACTACGTAGATTGTATCATAACTCACTAGTTTAACTTCCTAATTCTAAAAACCTATGAATAAGTTACAATTATATAATAAAATACCAAAAATTATGCAAACATATTCTAGGTTTAAATTAAAATGGGTTAGTGTCAGGTCACGTCAAACTTGGATTCAAGTCGGTTTGGGTCATTTGTCTTTGGGTTGAATCGGTTCAGGTATGACTCAGTTTGGAATTGAATCGGTTCAGATCATTTGGGGTTAGGTCTACATTAGGTCAATAAGATTTTGGGTCAGGTCGGTTTCAACTTTAATCATTTTGGGTTTGAATCTACTTCCAGTCAATAAGATTTCAGGTCGGTTTAAATTTGGTTGGGTCATATTGGGTTTGGGCCAAACTAGGTCAACACAATTTTAGGTTAGTGTAGTGGATCGATTCAATTTTCGGTTTCAAGTCAAAATCAGTTCATCTCTTTTGGATGTCGGTCTAGTTGTCATGGCAGGTTCTTTGGTTCGAGTTGTTAGGATAAGGCTAGCTTTGCCAGGTCTATTCCTTATTAACTTGGACTCCATATCGCTTTTGCCTTAAAAACTTGATGTCACTACTGAATCAAGGATAAGAACACTTTCAGCAAACAAAAAGCGCAAAACATTGTTCATTGAGTAATATGTTTTTAGCTTGCTTACTTATGAGAAATAAGGACACAAACCTTCAGAGAGACTACTTTGAAGCTTCTACACCCTCATATGAAGCCCTCTTGTTTGGGAGGAGGTCCCTATAATTATCAATAGAAGAGCTCATAAAAGCTTCGGAAAGGTCTTTCTTAAGCTTGAGAAAAATTTAAAAGAACGGGAACTTCACATCACACATGTTTAGAGCTCTATTTCAGATATAGTCGTGTGTGTACCTTATAATATATCAATGAATCTAATGAGGTTTTGGTTAAAGAAGATACTAGGTTAATTAAACTTCCTCGCTCCAGAATCAAGAAGCCATGTTAACCATCTAAGATATGGAACCAAGATATAGATCTTTATTCAATGAGTTGTCAACAACAGCCATATACTAGATCTGACACATCTATGCAATTCGTAAGTAGATCACGAGATGATTTCCTCTTTCACTAATCGCTTTCTTTACCTAAGGGACCTTCTTCTTCTTTTTGTTGGCGGGCAAGTTATACCGCTTACATGATCTTACAATTGACAAGCTCCTTATAACCTCAACTTCGATCAATGTCCCATTAGTCTCACTCATCGCTGAATCTGTCTTGCTCAACCCAACAATTTTTATTTTGAAACCTCTTAATTGGAACCATACCTTCCGTTAATTTTTGGCGCTTTGATCTCTTCTGTCATTGCTAGTCTTAATAGCAATTCCAATGTGCCTAATCTACCAGCTTTTAGTGAACATTCATGAACATTCCTACCAAGCTGTTTATGTTCTCTCTCTCTTGTGTGCTAAAGCATAGCAAGGTCGATTTTAAAAGAATCAAAGAACCTACTGGCGCAAATTATAGCTTGATAGGCTAGGGACAAAAGAGAATTTGAGTTCGATAACAGTATCTTCCATCAATAATAACGGATCTACGACGAGAAAAGCATGAGAAAACCTTAGGGAGATAGAGGTGGTAGGGGAGTTAAAAGGAGAGAAAAAGGCTATTAACAAAGAGAGGAGAGGCCAACATCCACATGACTACTATTCAAATATAGGACTTTCACCTTAATCATGTCATTCTTTGCTCTTACGTCAGGGATATTAGATATATCATGGCAGGATATGCCATAAGTGGTTTGCAATCTATGGATTAGGATTTGAACGACATGTCTTCTATGAGGAACCTAGGCCCGTTCCTTGTTCTTCCTTCAATTAAAGAAAAGGAATAATGATAGGCAAGGTGTTGAAGATAAAGGCTAGGAAAGTCGATTTACAGTTGTAGAGTTTCTAAATAATCTTGAATTGGTAATGAAAGCCACTCTTTTAGGAAAGAAAACAATCTAGCTTTGCCTTCCGGCTAGATGGCAGAGAAAGCACGTGCCTTGACTTTCGCAACGTCAACAAATCCAGCCCCTAGGCTGACTATATTTTATGTTCTAATTCACCCAACATGCATGCAAGATTTCCTAACTCTAGTTTCCAATAGGACCATGCGGGCCTTGTTCTTAAACTAGTTCAAGCGATTTAGTTAGCAGGAAAGTCGTCATCACCTTTTCGCACTAGTTATCGTACATTATGACTTATGAGATGTTATCAACCCATTCTTCAGATCAAATAATTAGATGATAAAATCTCTTTTCTTTGTAAGTTAGGTTATCCATGGGCTATACTTCTAACCCTTTAGTTTATTTTGTGGCTCCTCCTCTTTCCACTTTATAGTAACATCCACCTGGTTAACTAATCCAATATTAAAGTCTAGAGGAATATTTATATATCCAAAATAAGGGGCATTAATGTTTAGTTTTAATACCTACTAATCATATGAGTTGTGGGTAGGTGGTGATATACATTCTCAAGATTTGTGCAACTAACCATTAACCTAGAAAGTCACTTGAGATTCTAAAGAAAAAATCTTAAAACTTTAAACGTTAGAACATATAAATTAATTGATAGTTATAAATTTCAAAGGTGGCCCATACTTTTAAAATTCAATTGATTTAGTCTAAATAATATGTGTAGTTCATAATTAGTCATTGCTTGCTTTACTCTTTTTGTGTGTGTGCGTGTGGAGAATAAGGATGAATTCATCAATTAAAAACCATACGGCATCTACAGTTGAACTCTCATTCAAACAAGTTCCTTTCTAAGATGATAAAATAAATCCCCTACACAAGAAAAACAATTTGTATGCCTTTTGAATGCATGCCTTCTGCTTAATTGTTGATTCATAATAGGGGTGAGCAACTCCAAGTACCTACCCAAAAAAATGGGGAACCGGAACCAATCAAACTAGTTTCCAACTTTTGGAAATCAAAATCGGAACCTCAGGTTCTGGTTCCAGTTTCGATTTTAGAATAGCTGCCGAATCTAATATTGAAATTTTAGCACCTAATAAAATAATTTTTCTTTTTATTTGGAAGGGGAAAGAGAATGTTTGATCTTTTCCTCCCTCGTCTTATATCTTTGCTCGAAAAAGAAAGTTTTTTTATTAAATTTCTAATTTTGTATTGGTCACTTGAAAATGTAATGATTCATCCTTCAATTACTAGCAGAAAATCGACCAATATTGCCTTAAATTCACTATTTAAAAAGTCAATTATGCAAGGAAAAAAATCAAATAGAAAAAGAATAAAGAAACAAAACAAAAGATGGTTAAAAATTAAAAAAAAATCAATTTCTTCTCTCTAAACCGGTTCTAGGTTTCGGGTCCAAGTTCGAGGGTACCCAAGAACATTCCTCACCCCTAATTCATAATGATTGCTTTGTGAAAAGAAGATCCACCAAATTTGTATAGCTTTCTTATTGAGAAAATTTACTTCTTGTTGTCCTCAGACTTGAAGAAAAGGTGTTCATCACTGATCTATATTCCTACCAATTAATAACTCAATCAGAGGTAGCCAGAAACACTAGAAATTAAATTGATGGATTCCCTGCAAAAGCAAGAGAGAAAACCACTTGAAAATGGGGAGATATATTTAGGGGGAAAATAAGAAAAAGGCATAAATAATACAAAGATTAATGTTATGAATGACAAAGATGCCCATGGTATCCGTAGAGAACTATGCAATGGGATTAACGCAATCTAGAAAGAAAAGAGAAAAAAGAAGAAAGAGTGCCTACATTACTAATTTGAGGAAGATGAATGCATTTTTATGTGTATAAAACATGATCTAACTCACCTTTCACAAAACATCCAACTATACACAAACGGCAAAAACCAAATTAAAAAGCTAGAAAGGAGCCAAAGATATTATAAAATGGCTGCACAACCTTTAGCAAAGACAATTAGCAGTAGAAATCTATATAACTATGTATAAAATTGAGTGAATTCACACACTTTTGTCAATTTTCATAACTTCATTGGTTAGGATATTAATTAAAACTTTAATTTATTTTGGGTCTTTTATATACGTACAACTCTTTTTTAACTTTTTTATATAATTCACAAAATCTTTCACCTTCTCCTTAATCAATTTCTTAGAAATATTATCAATAAACATTTCCTTGCTTATACAAAAATAACACATGTGTAAATCTGAAAGATTCAATAGATACATTATTCAACTAATAGGATAATTCTAAATGATGAAAATGATACTGTTAATGAATTATGTACAAATTTGGACATTAACATATTGTTTAACTTAACTGTTATATCACAAGGAGAATAGTTCTAGTGATTTTCTTAAACTAGGTTGTAACCTTTTGTAAATAAGCCAAATCAATTTTGAGTTTTGATCAAAAAACTAGCCTACATTCATAACTCGTAAATAGGGGGTAAGCATGTCAAGTTCATGTCATTCTCAAAGGGTGGCTAACCAGCTTAACATACGTCATTTTAAAATATTCTTAGGTGGTTTCAATAACATCTTCAAGCATGGATCAACTAATTCAACATACAATAACTTAAGGCATGTTTGGGTTGTCTCAAAAGTTACCTTCAAGCATGCATCAACTAACTCAACATACATCAGCTTAAAGAGTGTTTAGGACGATTCAAATGCTGCTTTCAAACATTAATCTTCTAACTTAGTAAGCATCAATCCAAGACATGCTTGGGTTGATTTGGGAGCAACTTTTAAATGTGACTTACAAGTATTGGTTCAAGCAGGACTTGACTAATTTGGCATTCATCGATTTGAAGCATGTATAAGTCGTTCCGAAACTTACTTTAAGACATAATCGAACGAACTTATTATGTGACGAATCAAAGTATACTTAGGTTATTTTAAGGGTCACTTTTCAACATGGACGAACTAAGTTAGCGAGTGTCAACTCAAGACTTGTTTAGGCCGTTTCTAAGGTTAAATTCTTTGATCAGGAGTTAACCAATTCAGCATATGTCAGCCTAGGGTATCGTTTAAAAACATTATTCAATTATTTCCAGAGCTACTTTTCAAGCGTGAACTTAACTAAACTAACACATATGGATTTTAAGCATTGTTAGGTTATTTCGAAGTCACTTTCAGGTATGAACTAACTAAACCCAACATACATCGATTTAGGGTGTTCTTATGTCGTTTCGAAGTTGTTTTCAAGCATAAATTAGTTAACTTAACGGCCACCGATTCGAAGCTATTTTCAGCTATTAATAGACTAAACTAACATATATCGATTCGAAGCATTATTAGGCCTTTTCAATGCTATTTTTTTTTCAAGCATAAATTGACTATATTAACATGCATCAATTCAAGGTATTCATATATACTTCGAGGTGACTTTCAGGCAGCGTATTCTGACATATGATCAGTTTAATTCCAAACACCTTTAGGGCAGCCTAAACATGCGTAATCTAAGCTAAATTCAGTCGAAATAACACATGCATAATCAATCATCATATTCTTAATTAATCTGACTAATTCTAAATGGACATGCATCACAACTTAAGGGCTAAAACGTTTTAAAAATTACCAATACTTAGGAGGCGAGAAACACTCACTTGGACTCCAAGTTAAAGGACCCAATTCCTGGGCTAATTGGGAACCTTTAAAGCTGAATTCGCATCTTAAGCATCCGTGGTATTGGAGTTAGTCGCTATGATAGCCAAACCATAACTTGACCCTGCTGCCTCTTCCCTTACTATTCTTGAGTTTAGGGCATCGAGGTCGTGGCTGTCGTGCAAACCGACAGTCGCCGGTGTGGCCACGCCGCCGCCACTGCAGTGCTCAGCTGGCCCCCTGCTCCCTCTCTCTTTCATTCATTCTCTCTTCCTCTGTCTTTCGTTCATTCTCTCTCCCTCTCTTTGCGTGTCGCGGTGGTCGTAGCTAGGGAGTCGACGGCTCGACTGGGTGCGAACCGAGATGGCGCTGCCACCGTCGCTGCCGCGCCTCCCTCTCCCCCCTCTCTCTTTCTCTCTCGGGTGCTTGCTGGGGAGGGGTCGACGGGGAGCCAGAACCAACACCCCCCTTTCGCATTTCTGCCGTGAAAGAGAAAGGGGCTTCAACCCCTTATTAGTCCTTTTTCCTTGTTTTTTGTGTTTTGTGCTTAATTGTTATAACAACTCAATTCTCAATCCCAAATTCGTTAACGCTCAGTCTAGATTTGGGTTGAAACGTTATAAAATCGGCGTCGCAACTAAATTCGGGAAATGACTAAATAGCTCAAATAACGA
>NCQV01096686.1:21871-48891 GCA_002740545.1 Lophocereus schottii
TTTGTAATATGCTCTAAATGATGAAATATTTAACCGTGCTCGCTATTGTGAAGTAGCTAAAAATCTTTGGAGAGAACTCACATTACTATACGAAGAAACAAGCGAAGAAAATCCTGATTCACCAAGAAGGGACAATATGCTTAGAAACTTGAATGACGAAAAAGTGAGTACTCATTTTTCTCTAATGGAAAATGAAGAAGTTGAAAATTGAGATGCAAGTGACAATGACGCTGATGATGCATGCACAAGTGATGATGGAGAAGAAGATACGGAAATTGAAAATGAGATTTCAGATGAGGTATATGATTCTCTTCATAATTATTCTGAAAAATCTTACTGTATTATATATTAGACGTCAAGAAGGACATATTTTAAAATTAAAGATACGAAGAAAATAAATTTTGAATTGTCTCAAGAAAATGTTGAATTTCAAAGATCAAATGATTCAACGTCAAATGATTTAATGTCAAATGATTTAAAATATTTTCAAGAGAAATTTGTCCTTCTTGAAAAAGAAAAAGATGAGCTCCAAGTGTGAAGTGTGCTGATTTTAGAAAAAGTGTCTTCAAATTTCAAAAGGAGGAGAGAGTAAGCGTCATTTAACAAAGAAGGAATCGGTTTGAATCCGTTTAATTAAAAGAATTGTTATAAAAACTTTTGTGTTAAATCAACTTACTACAAAAGTAAGACTTTTATTACTTGCAATTATTGTTGCAAAACAGGACACATTTCAACTCATTGTTCTATGAAAAGAAATGGTCCTACTCCTAGTAGTACACAAATTTTGGTACCAATGTAACAAGCTCATCTATTATGATGAATACTTACAGTTATGGACCTAAATTTTCTAAATGTGTTTTGGGAAAGACATAAGTTTGTTTTACAGGGTATGTTGCATCCAAATGAGAATAAAACATAAGTTTGAGAAATGTTCAACTACTCATGGAAATTGCTTTATAGTCCAATGATGCTGAAATCATGGGTAATGAGTTCAGTGCCCAGAGTTGAAGGCCTTAAAATACAGTCCAAGGCCTTGTGAATAAGGTAGAAGCTAATATCTTGTTGTCAATGAATAACTAAAAATCAAGGGCTTGAATTTCCATCTCAATAGCATGAATATAAATCAAATTTTGATTTATTACTAAACAAAAGGTGATGTTATCTTTACATGATTTACTGCTATTTGAGACACGTTAAAATCT
Organism: Lophocereus schottii; assembly: GCA_002740545.1. Taxonomy (NCBI): domain Eukaryota; kingdom Viridiplantae; phylum Streptophyta; class Magnoliopsida; order Caryophyllales; family Cactaceae; genus Lophocereus; species Lophocereus schottii. The sequence goes on from NCQV01096686.1 coordinate 23,074, forward strand.
TTTAAATTTTTGAATTCTAATTTGTTTAGTTATCTTTGGAAGATAAGCATGATTAATAACTATCATACTTTATGTTTTCATGGCATATGATGTATTATTATGCTTGCTTAATATTTTGAATATCATACCAAATTGCTACATATAATTTTATACCCAATGTTTGTATCAATATTATCGTTTATCCCCATAAGGGAAAATTTATATTATTTTGCTATAATCTTGATTTTTTCTAGAAAGGGGGAGAAGTGTTGAATTAATGCTCTTATGTGTTAATCTCTTATTGCATCTACATACTCCTAATGGGAATATTAAGTTAATGTGTGCTAGCATGTGCTATTAACCTTGATATTAGTACTTCCTCTGTATCATTTTTATAAGTGTTGTGTTGAGGGGGAGCATCTCTATATGCCATTGATGTGTCTAGGGGGAGTTGTATGTATTAATTTGCTATTTGTGGTTGCATTGTATCTAAAATATCTTTAAAAACAAGGGACATATTTTGTATATCTTATTTGCTTATTTTTCATATGTCATTACATCTCTTTGCTAACTCTATGCGTAATCAAGATTAGCTAGTTTAATTTACGTGATGTGATATCAAAATGTTATCATGGCTATATTTTTTTGAGCTTTTATTGAGTTTTGTCATGAATTGACGGGGAGTCATCTTTGTTAATACTAATGCACTTATTGGATTTATGAATGATAAAATCATATGGATTTTCGATTTCTCCTTCTTATGCAACCTTTTTGATGAAATACAAAAAGGGGAAGAAAGATTAGGGCTAGCTAGTTTATCTATTTTGTAAACACAAAGGTAAGTTCATAAGATCTATTTTTATTTGTTTTGTCTTTCATCAAAAAGGAGGAGATTATTAGCTTCCTTAAGCTTAATGTGTTTTATTAATATGTTTTGATGAAAGGCAAAAAGGGGTTAGTCTATTGTTATACTTATCATGTTATGTTTGAACCTACCTCAGTGTTACTATTATTTAAATTAGTTATAATTCTAAGTGGATATTGGGAAGCGAATATTACGTAATTGATTTTATTTAAGGTATTATAATATCTTTGAGATAGTTTAGTATTCAAATTTGAATATGTGAACTTTATGATATTATATTTTGTAATTCAAATTTGATTATGAGATTATAAGATAGTATATGCCACATTATTAGGGATATATGCGTAACAAGATTTTAATTTGTCTTGATATATTTGCTTAACAAGATTTTAGGGATCATGGATTGATTTGGTAAAATTTCGTGCTTGATACTTGATTTGGTAAGATTTTACGATCATTTATAAAAATCAGGAACTTAACTGTTGCGGGCCAGATTTCCTAAAACTGCAGAATGTTCAAGGGCTTGAACTATTTCTCGAGGCCTTGAAATCAGGTGAAGATACTATTTCCTGATTTGGTGGCAAGGACTGCTTACCAAAGGCTATATTATCCTTGGCTATAAATATTGAACCATCTTGGCAGCTGAGAAAGATGGGAAAATAGAACACAAGCAAAGAGCAAGAATTAAGAGTCATACTTGCAAATATCATTCTCTTGTTCACTTAATTTATTGAGTTATATTGTTCAAGTTGTAATTGGGTGGGATATTAGAGTTGAAGGTTCAACTCTACTAAGGACTTATTAGTGTCAACTTGTAGCTTGGGAGTAAGAGTAAGGACACTCTAGAGTTGTGTAATCCCTCATAATAATATTTGGTTAATCCTAGAGTTAAGAAACTCTTGGTGGGAACTAAGCATAGTTGAGGCTAACCTCATTAAAAATACTCATGGCTTGTCCACATTTACTTTTCCGCATTTGATTATGATTATTTTGTGAGTTTGATCATCATCCTATTCACCTCCTCTAATGTTATTTAACTAGCCAAATCGGGCCAACAAATAGGAAAATTACCACATATGAGTCGTTAAACAAATGCTTCCACTCTGTAGTGTGATGAGTGCGATCTAGTCTTTCAAATATTAAATCCCCATGTAATTGTTTATTACACCACATGAATGGTGATCCAGTAAAAGGTAAATAAAGTAGGTCTAAATCCATCTTCCATTTTCAAAATCCTCCTATTGTCGTATTATCTCACTACCACCAACTTTGTTTGAATAATATTCAGTTTGATTAAAATCACCAATTAATAAAGTTGGTAGGTTGAAATTATACAAGTATGATTGGTAAGCAATGGGTCAATCTTGGACATTAGGTGCCCCATATACAAAACATACAAACCATATTTTATTTTGCATATATGTTATACAACACCATACATAATGTTCACATCCAATCGACATGTCCAAAATGATTTGTGATTTCTGTCCTAGCCAAATACCTCCTGCATGCCCATTAGTTTCTACCCCTACAGTATAAGGGTAGCCAAACCCTAGAGGCTAGTAGAAACCTTTGATACATTAGCTCTAGTTTCAAACAAACAAAATATATCAGGTTAACAAAAAAAGGAACTGTACGATCATTCGTATTACTCCCTAAACCCCTATAGTTCCAAGTGCAGATCGTCATGGCTCCTGTAGAGGCTGATTTGGGGCAGCCTTTAAAATCCCGTTGCTATCTTCAGCCTAAAAATAAATACAACAGATAATTTGTGAAATAATATGTATAATCTACTATCTAAACTAGCATCTTTTGAGTATTTAGATTTTGCTTTTTACACTTATGAATTAATTTAAGATCGTTAGAATTATTAAAGGATAAAAGACATGGAGTAGAGAAGACAGTTTGATTCATTAAGTTCCCACTTCCTCTTTCCCCCAGAACTGGTTAGTAGAAGTGGTTTAGCCTCTATTGCAAACAAGTATGTTCCTACCTTGGCAATCCTGAACCATGGATGGCCTGGCATCCGTGATGTTTGGTTTAGCTTCTATGCTCATTTTTCTGTGCTCATAGTGATGACTTCCTCATTCATCTCCCAGTGGATTACGAATAGTGTTAGGAGTGGGTCAAAAGAGCCATTTTCATCTAGTATCATATTGTCCATCTTCAGCCTTTTTGAACCATTACGCAGGTAGTTAGGTGTGGATAAGTCCTCAAAAACAATATCAGCCTCCATATTTTCCTATGGTAGAATTGTAACTGGGAATATAGTAACTGGGAATACAGTACACGCACACAAACTTCACAGTACGAGTTTGTATAAGTGACTACCCATTTAGATCAATCATGGGCCTTAAAGCTTAAAGTTCTGTCGGATGCTTATGCACAAAAACACCACGATACCCTTGATTCAACGTAGTTGAATTACTAGAAGAGGAATTGGAATTGGATGAGCCATTAGGACGGCTCGTTCTAGCAGCCCCATTAGGATTAGCAAAATCCACACGTAGTTTTAAGGAAGACCTGTTCCTCCATCTCTTGAGCTACTAGCAGTATCACCATTTGAAGGGCATCCTCCATAACCACAAACAAGAGCTAGGCTATAATCAGGTGAACTCAACTTAAGGAAATCCACACGTGAGGCTAAGAAGTTTAGGGATTTGGGAAGACCATATACTCCGAGAACTATAGACCAGTGGAAATTGCCTTAACTCAAAACTAGCATATATATGCCAAAAGCATGGAGGCTATCAATGGTACCTAAATGGAAAACTAGCATATACATGTTTGTTCTCAATGACCAATCTTTCCACAACTTTTACAGAAATGGAAAACATTTTCGTACCTGAATGGCGCCCAAAAAACCTCAATTTTGTCCTTGACGTAGGCGCCTGAGGTTAATGGAGCAGTGATATCTACCCTCACTCAAATTGGAGAAAAGGTTTAGTGAGCTCCCATCCTCCCTGAAACCCTACATTAATTAATAGGATCCCCAATCAATCGGGCTAACCCAAGTGTTATAGTGGAACTGTGGTATAAAGGGGGTATATTATGAATTTATATCCACAATGCCATATCCTTAAACCTCTAACGTGACATCAGTTTATCAGCCAGGCTACGTCTAAGGGTTAGAAAACCACCCTTAATAGCAACTAATTCAAGTTGTATAAAGGCATCACAATCTTGCGGATCCGGGCAATGAAATTAGAAGAATTGACCCTTCTTCTTGACAGCTGTAAACCCTCTGCTCCTCTAAAACATGTTCATTACATCATAAACTTCCTCCACAGAGAAGTGTCTCCTATACACAAACTGCCCCACCACTAAGCATTTGCAATCATGGACCTCTTCTAGGCTTGGGTGTTGCAAGTAAAAAACGGGGTCTTTTTTGTGAGGTATAGTTGAGGTGTGCCTCATCATCATAGCAAAGGATGAAGTAAACTAAGTGAATGGAGGAGGAATATAATGGATAAAAGGGTCACTACCACAAACTGAAGGCTTCTAGCATTACTATTAAATAGAGCAGGTGATAAACTTTATTATAGAATCAAACTCTAGGGGTTAAAAGAAAATAATTTTCACCTATTTTAGTGTTAGATCCATCTTACAATTCAATAATTAATTATGCAAAGGATCTCGACTTATTGAACAATAATAAAAGGACAATTCATTTTTAGAAATAATTATATAGTACCTTAACTTATGCGGTAACTAGCAGAAAGGACTCTAAACGTTTATGGTAACTATTTTGCATGTCCAGTTCTACTATTTTAGTTCATGTAAAAAGCCCATAGTTTTTTATATTTGCATATTTTACTCAAATTCTTAAAAACGTACTTATGGAAATTTTAATTTGTGCATATGATGTTATTTCCCTAAGTACTACTCGAAGGCCTCTTTTAATTAGTATCAGAGCGATGTCAGCAAAAGAACAAAAAATAAAATAATTAAATTAGTCAATAGTTAATTAAGCTTATTGGTTGTAATTAATGCTTGAATCATCATCTACTTGTCCAGTTACAAATTATTCACATATTGTGCGCACCCCGGTGGGATCCACTTCAATAGTACTGTAATTAAAAATTATATAGCTGAAATAGTTTAGAAGTAAAAGCGAAATAACAAAATTCAAACTAAAGTAAAGGAGATAAAGAAATAATTATCTATAATCTATTTTCCTTTAATTAATGAAGTTAGTCACAGTGAAGAATTTAATTTGGATATTCAGTATAAACATCCTTTCCAAAATCTACAAAACAAAAATCGATGTCGTTCACAAGATATAAAAATCGAAAAAAGTTGACAAATCATCAAAAAAGAAAGAGAAAGAGAAAGAACAAGAGAAAGAGAATAGAATATAAGCAGTATAATCTCCATAAGTTACAAAATATGTTTGATAAACAGCAAAATCTAAAAGGACTAAATAAGATCATGGGTGCAATAGCGCGCAATAGGAATTATTATCTTATGATAATGAAAAGATAAATAATGTCCGATTAGAAGAAGAATATATCAACAAATGAACCTAATTAATAGAAAATCTGAATAGCATTTCTTTAGAAGATGTTAGGAGGGAACTAGATAAAAAAAATATGCTAAATTTGTGGCTAAAAGTGAAATCAATAAAATTGGCAAACACCTTAATATTGATGAACTTAAGTCTAATTTAGTTAACAATGAAATTCCCAAACCTGAAGAGCTTGGTAAATAGTATAAAACAAATACACATCTTGTGAGATCGAGATATACTCCAGCAAGATGAACAACCAATTTTTCTTTTGGGCGCGCCCCAAAGATGTTTGAAGAGATTAGCCTTACCTCAATTAGCGAGGGGGTTACATCCTAAACATTAATGGATCTCGCAATAGAGAAAAAATATTTGAGCATTCGAAAAGGGGTATGAATAGTGTCATGAACTTGAATACCACATAGACTACGAGAAATTTTCTGAACTTTATCAAACATAGTTTTTTTTTAAACTTTAGCTCGCTGGTATGAGTTGTTATATGAGGAAGTAAGAATGTATTAAGAACAACGGAAACACCAGTTTTGCACCCCAAAAAAATGGAAATACTGGTTGCTATGTTTAAAAAATTATGTACGGAAACCACAACTAAATTTATCGAAGCTAAACTTGATTCCGAAGAAAAGGGCAAAGAGTGCCAGAGAAAGATTAATAACATAAAACTTTGGGATATGAGGTATTTGAAAATTATATTGATAAATTCAATCAATATTACTACAAAATTAGGCATAATTAAATCAATATTAGTATGTCTTACGACAAACTACCTTATAACATAAATTCCATAATCCAATGAAAAATACATTATATGGCATGAAAAAGCGAATGTCATTGATACTCTTGATATAAGAATCTCTAATATAAGAAAATAGGTTAATGATCAATGTCTTAATCTTCAAAAACAAAGGAAACTAAAGAAACAATATCTAGCATCTTGGGATACTTTTCGTCAATGGGGAAATAAAGTTGAGAAGAAAAGAAAAAGAAGATTTTATAAGAGAAAAAGCTTTAACAAGCAAAGAAGAGGGAAAACAAGATGAAGTATTATAATAAACCAAGCCCCAAAAAGCAAAGATGTTTAGAAAAGCTGCCTATTATCCTACAGAAAAAATCTGTAAGTGTTGGACATGTAGAGAAGTAGAGCATTATATAAACGAATGCAAAAATAGGAAAAACAACAAGCTTATTGAAACACTCGATAGTTTAGATTATTTTGAGCTTAGAAGTAGAAGCACTAGACCCTTCTGTAAAAAAACAATAAAGGAACTGCTGAAACAGTAATGGAAGATGAATATGAAAAAATTGATTATGAAGACACAACTTATATCATGGACAATAGCTAATTAGTCTAGACAACCTTCAAGAGAAGAATTTATAGTAGATAATGAGACTTAAGAGGTCAAAAGATATTGAGTCCTTCTTATAATACAGAAAGATATAATCTATAAAAATCCATCTTTCAATTAAAAAGTAAGTATGTATACGAATGATGGAAGGCAATTTAGAGATAAAATAGTATGAATTTGATATGTGAGAGGTTAATTTTATCAACTGGAAAAGTATTCTTAGGCATAATAAGGACCAAAATTATAGATATATCCATCTTGAAAATGTCTAAGTTTAAATTACTCCATTACAATATTATAGGCAAATATATTAACCTTTATACTTTACTTTATGATATTAGACATACCAAATTTAGTAACGAAATTATCATATGTATTAAGACCAATTTATGGAATGATTCTATGGGATTCAATTGCCGGTCTTGAAATTATGTGAGTCTAAAGATGAATTGGCTAAAAACTTTATGTCCTTTAAGATAAAAACAATTGAGATGAATATGAAAAGAGGAGGCTACCTACTAAGGATAGCTTGGAAAATAGTCTACAAATTAGATAATATCATAGACCCAAACACTAAGATAATAACGATAAAGGCAGAAAAACTTATAAGTCCTACTTCAATACAAACAATTCAAAGGATAAAGTTCAATCTGCACGAGACAAAAATTGATAGGTCTTGGATAGCTAGTTTTGCCAATCCTGCAACCATCAATAAGAAAAAATATAACAAAAATCAATGAGAATGGAAAACTTATCATTAAACCCCATCTATTAAGAAGTATGAGTGCCAGAGTAGAATAGACAGAAGGATCTTCAATAGCTAAAGAAGAAGTTGAAGAAGTTGGTACAATTAGCATGACTAGAGAAATAAGTAAAATGAGTTTTGAACCTACAAGAAATAGTGTAGACTGAAGTACGAATTTTAGATTAAAAAAATCATTGGACACAAAACAAGAACCATTAGTGAACCAATTTATGAGGATGAAGTGGTGAAATATATGATTATGAAGATATGTTATGAAGTCAACAATACTAATCCTAATAGCATTTATATCCCAATCAATTTATGCTTAGTGTGATAAAGTAGATATAAATTGGTTCTTACATCGATAGTGGTTGTTCTATTTATTTTTGAAAAAATCTCTATTTTTATAATCATGTGGACAAAAAGAAAAAATCCTTTACAAGTAAGAATATTGTATAAAAGCATAATGAGCCACAATGAGACCAAAGAAGAGTTACCCATTGACATAGGAGGAGTGGAATGTACAATAAAATTCTATAGGCTATTGATCAACCATTTTATGTTATGATTGTTGAAAATAATTTCCAATAGCCATAACCACACTGGCCACAGACCAAATTAGATTCATGGTAAATGATCACTTGATTCCTATCGATAAATTAAATAGGGCATACACTTATCAAAAGATAGAGTCTACACACAGTTAGCGTGGTGAGAAGGTAATCCTTGTATAACATGAAGTAGCACTAATAATTTTACTATGTGAGTTATCTTTTAAAGAACATATTGTTTAACACACAAGAAGAATGGTCTAAAGAACTCTACTGTGATAGTCCTCTAGAATTTTGGGTCAAAGTTGAGACATTTACAAAAATTATTTTGTTAAATCCTAACACCATTATCCAAGTTAAACAAATGAACACATGAGGATATTTAAGAATTGGTAAACAAATTGAAAAACTTTTGGATAAAGGGTTAACCAGGAATAGTAAAAGTCATCAACAAGTCCTGGATTCATTGGGAGAAATCATGCTGAAGAAACAAGGAGAAAAGTTAGAATGGTAATTAATTACAGAAAGCTTAACGATAATTCTTTCTTTGATGGTTGTTATATTCCTAACAAAACAATGCTTTTCAATAGAATTCAAGGAGCCTCTTGATTCTCAAAAAAGGACTATAGAAGTGGATATTGGCAGATAAAAATGATTGAAGAAAGCATAATATAAGTGGATAGTAATGTTCTTTGGTCTTATGCACCTCAACTATTCCCAAAAGAATGGATAACATCTTCAAATATCCCAATCATTGTTGTTTAGTTGGCATTGATGATATTCTAATCTTTACTAAGACCATATAATAGCACAAAGATGATATTCTAGCTATCACCCAATGATGCATTGATTATGATATTGTTCTTGGTAAGGACAAATGTATTTATGCTGATTAAGAAATAAAGTTTTTAGGTCTACAGATTAAAGCTGGAGAAATCATTCTACAAAAGCATATTTTAGTAAAATTAGAAAAATTTGCTAAGAAGATTGAAAATAGGAAGTAACTAGAAAGGTTTGTTGGATATCTTACCTATGCTTCAAATTTTATTAAAGATTTTTTACCTAAATTGACAAAACCATTCTACTTGAAGCTCAATAAAGAAGTAAGCTCCTTATGGCCGCCTAGCGATTCAAAGATTGTTCAAAACTTAAAAAAAACATATGAAAAAAATCTAACAAAGAAGATGATTTGTTTTTTGCGATAGACGCCAACAATAAGCACTGGTATGCAGTACTTAAAATCAAAGAATGAGAAAAACTCCACGAATGTTGCAATGAAAGTTTCAATAAAACAAAATGCAACTATCCTATAATGGAAAAACAAATCCTTGGAGTTATATAGGGAATTGAAAAATTGTTAAGCTTTTTAGCTCCCAAAGAACTAATTGCAAATGAATACTTGGTTTTTAGTGTAAAAAAATGTATCAAATATGCAAACGTAAAGGCAACTCATGTGTTGACAATTATGGCTTAACAAATTTTTTTTTTCTACTGAAGATATATTAGGATCGAAGAATTCTCTTGCATATAGCTTAACGCGTGACCTTGCCAATGGAGATCATAAGAGTAGAAGTCCTATCAAAAATGGAGGAAATCTAAAATGAAATTTCATTACTACTGGAACAGGTCTCTCCTTGTAATAGAATTCTTCTGAATATTTTGGAATTTCATACAAGAGGTAGAACATGCTTTAGGCTGCGTAACAATAGTACAGATATTCAATCTTTTAGAATTATAAATAAATTACTTAAGGTGTCCTTATAATGTTCAAGCAAAATAAGTGTCTATGTTCAAGAAAAATTGTTCAATAACTAGTATGTAATATGTATTGACTACTATAATCATTATTCCTATAATATTTAAGAATCATGGAGTACCATGGTTTTCTTCCCTAATAGATCTTGATTTGGTGATTTTAGATTCTCAGCAAGTTCAACCCCTCTAAATGATTCCATCATGAGAGTCTAGGAATATGGGATGGTAGCTTACCTCATAGAAATCCCTTGTCCAGAGTATCTATTTTTTTAAAATTTAACTAATTTCTAAAAGTGTATGTTTAAAAGAATTCAAGATTTGCACTTCTCCTGATGGTCCAACAAGAGCTCTTGAAAATAGAACATTATATATTGACTTACATTATATATTGATTGAATATGAAAATGGAAAGATCAAACTAGCTCATTATTTATTGAATTAATTGAACTAAATAACCTTCATGGTGATTAACAAGAATGATTTCTAAAACGACAAGAAATAGTTATTGATACTTCTTTAGCAAAATATATTGCTTTTTACAACATTGATTATCAAATATGGGCAATGGCTGAATAAGGAAAGACACTAGTGCATTGTGGAAAGACTATTTTTGTTCGTCATAGTGATTTCAACAAGCATATGAAGGTAGAAGGACTTACATTAGAAGATGTTTTTGATTATCTCTTTGATGTTAAAGCTGGAATATTCTTCTCAAAAAAAGAAAAGGGATATGTACATGATTTATTCAAAAAATGGGTCGTAAAGTACCTTGAACTTGGTGAAGATTTTTATTATTATCTGGATAATGAGAATTGAAGACATTGTTGGAGATGAAGCATGCAAAATCTTAATATGGATGACTCATCTTGTCAACATTTGAAGGGGAGCCTTGGAGCAACGGTAAGGTTATCTCCGTGTGACCAAAAGGTCACGGGTTCGAGCTGTGGAATCAGCCACTGACAAAGTCAGGTTAGGCTGCCTACAATTCACCCCTTGGGGTGCAGTCCTTCCCCGTACCCTGCGTGAATGCGGGATACTTGTACACCGGGCTGCCCTTTGATCTTGTCAACATTTAGTATTCTGAAAAAGTTATTGCACCATTATGAATTATGAGAGTGTCAGGTCAGTAAAATAATCCAGTTTCCTTGAGCCATGTTAAAGTATTTTGTAATAGGTTACTGTAGCCATTACAAAATGCTATGCATATCATCTCCTCCATAAAAGGAGAAATTGAGTATTATGTGGAACACAGTCATTTTAGTGTACTTGAGCAAAAGAGAAATGAGGTTTCCCCATTTCCATGGGTAAGCATATATGATGATCTTAATTTGTTTAAGTCTCTCATCAAATCTTTCCATCGTAGTATTTCCTCTTTCAAGCTTTCAATAAAAGAGGTTTTCTAGAAGGGAAAATTATTTAATCGAACCTTGTAATTAATTATTATAATTTCTTGATTAAAGTTACACTATCCTTAAAAATATAAAAATTTTGTCAGTGACTATGGTTCCAAGATAGGAAAAAAAACCAGATCTATGTTGTGCCTACTTTAAGAAAGGTGTGGTTAAAATTAGCAATCTCTGTAAACTAGAAGTTAGAGAAATACCAGGGTCTAGCGCCGACTAAGTTTAGATAATGGTTAAAACTCCCTAATTTAGTTTTATTATTTTGCTAAGCGTTGCCGGCCTATAATTGCAGAATATATAATATTTATATTATAAGTAATAAATTATGATAACTAGTACCAGTAAAATCACTATAAAAATTAAACTATTTAGAACAAACACATTCCTGAAAAGGCCAAAAATAGCAAAATACCAAAAAGACCTCATCTTGGGTCAGAATTGTAATTTTTAGAAGTTTCAGGCCAAGATAATAAGAAATAGGACCTAGGAATATGTTGTCAAAAACATAGGGCACCTAAGAATTATTTTCAAAAAGTTAGGGGCATGAAGATAGTTGTATCAAACTTAATGGTACCTAAGAGTTTCAAATTGTGCAATTTAACTATGCTTCTTTAATTTTAATTGGAATACAACTCTCTATTTGGGCCAAACATTTAAATAGCTTGATTGGTCATACTCTATAACATCCCAATGCAATCCACTTCAATTATTTCTAATTGATTAAAACTTAATTCAGTTGGACGCACGTATTTCAATTTGATATGCGAATTATGTTGTTAACATAATATAGGACTTGGTTGAAGCTGATGATCTCCAAATTAATTTCCTTACTTTAAAGTAGTCGAGAAAAAGGAAAATATGTATTGTAAAATTAAAAGTAAATATAGATAAGTTATTAAATAAAGGCACAAATATCCATTGTTTTACATTAAAGTTTTTTTTTGGTTTTTATGTAGGGTTTGTAGGGCTAGCCTATTAGGCCCCTACTGTAAGGGTAAAAGGGTGCTAAAGCTCGAGCAAAGAGCCTATGAACACAACCCATCAGTGTACTCAATGCATACAAGCCTATGCGATGAGTCTAGAAACACAATCAAATAGCAAGCTCAACAGACACACAGAGAATGCCTCCCCCCATATTCGTTCCCCAATGAGACATGTAGGGAAGTGCTACCTTGACCAACTAGCCAAGGATGCTTCAGTTTGTCATGCAAAAGTGCATGAAATGTCCACTTATATCAATTGGACAAAAATAACAGATAAAAAAATAAGTTACCATCTTTTTTAATTAGCCATCTTTATATGCCCATAAAATTTCCTTGATAAAATAAAATAGCTTAAAACAATTACCTACCAGAAAAAAAAAGGAACCCAAAAAAAGAATAAACAAAAATTCTAGATTAGTCATTCCTCTCCCCATAAATATCTAAAGCTTAAAAAAAAGGACATGACTCATGAGAATGTCATCCCTTAATTTTAAGGAAAAGCTGCTAGATCAACATCTCAAGGGTCTGCAACCACTAGTATACTAGAAGTATGCAAAATGATGTTGTTGTTATTGCCATGAAGAAACCCAACTTTGATTGAGCCATTACAACTATGCCAACCTTAGAACCTTTCCTTCAAGCGCTTGATAAAACCATAAATAAATTCAACCAAAGCACTTCTCATTCTTTGACGTAGAAATATATTGCTGCTTTCACTCTTAACCAAATCATTTCTTACGGGATGGATGAAATTTAAGCCCATACTAGTCCTACCTTTCAACATTTTAGTGTAGAGGGTTATAGCTATGTTAGTAGTAACTTTTCACCATCACTATTGTCATGCTAGTTATGGTAACAGGGGTTACCAACATAGAGGAGGAACTACTTGGCATGATGGCCTTGTTGATCAAGCTCATTAAGGAGAAAAGCATACAAGAATCAAGTATTAAAATGAGCATATTATTGATTTAACAAAGAAGTTAGAGAAGTGATCATCTGAAGCCTCCAAGAAAGGCTAAGATAGTGAAGAGCAATGAGACTATGATGATGAATGCAAACCAAATAAGGGCCCATCCTTGGGCTCAATGTCTATTGCATAAATTTGGGCTCAATAGTGAATGTGATTATGGCTTAATTGGTGGAATGATCTCGTAAAGCACATGTATAAGTCTTACATGAAAAAAATTGGTGACATTCATGTACCCTATAGATTTCAGCCTCTAAAATTCAGCTAATTGATGGTAAGGACAAACCCTAAGAAGCACATTGACCCTTCATCAAAACCTGCAATAATGGTAGGACTAAAGGAGATTAGTTGATGATGCACTTTAATAGAACTCTAGAAAAATTTGCTTTTGAATAGTATATAGACTTGGAGTTCAAATCTATCAATGTCTGGAAACAAATGGAGCAAGAATTTTTTAACAAACACTATAGCACTGATTGCGTTGTTGGCATGATAGAACTAACAAATACTAAGCAGTGGATGAATGAACCAACTTTCATTAGCATAAGTCACTAGAGATCTCTCAATCTCAAGTATAAAAACTATCTATCTTGAAGGCTTCACGATCAAAATTTACACCCAAGGCATGGAGTCGGACTTACTGTATATTTCTACATATGAGCAACCCAATGACTTTCCAAGAATTGGTTTCTAAGGCTTATGACATGCAAATGATGATAGTAAATCATCATAGTAAGTCATCTTCCTCTAATGAATACAAGAAAGACAAGGGTGGTCTAAGAAGAATTGTAAACCTCCAATGACTACAGCAAAGGGAGCCATGTCTGTTTTCAATGGAAGGCCCGTAGGAGCTTAAAGAACCCCATGCCAGAAGGGAAGAAAACCTCATAAAAGGAAGCCCATCATTAAAAGATATTTAAGAAAAAAAAAGTATATGTTCCCTTATTCAGACTTGTCAAGAATGTTAGGTGACTTACTTGAGAATGAGATCACAAAACTCTCTGAACCAAAGTGGCCAAATGAAGTGGACAGGATAATTAACCCAATGTATTGTTGGTATCGAAGCACCATCTCTGACTCCTTAGAAAAATGTATTATACTTAAAGAACATATTATATAACTACCCTAAGAAAGGAAGATTATATTGGACTTGGATGATACTGCTAAGACCAACTGAACCTGTGCTATAGTACTTCACGATGGCAAAGAACCATTCAATCTCACTCGGGGGAAAGATCTAATTTGATTCCATCTTCAGCTATTTGTGTTTCAATTCGGAAGTTTAGAACTGGTGGCTATACTATTGTTGGTATAAGTGCCTCAAGTAGAATCCAATAGCACCTAGACTTTTCAAAGGAAGATTAAGAAGGGTGGACCCTTATTATCAACTAATGTCGAGGAACCAAAGGCAAGTTCAACAATTTCTTTCATATCATAGAAAGAGACATGCTAGGAAGAAGAATCCTCATGTTCTATGATGGTTTAAACAAGAGCTAAGAAATTTAGCCTATTGCTTACTTAAGTAGGATCCACTTGTCCTTATGACGTCGGAAGAGTTCCTCCTAGTGGGCTTTAAGAGAAGGTCACCATGAACATGACCTCATGTTATGAGCTTGAAGATAAGCATGATGAAGAGGACCAAAAGCAAGAGAATCCTCTTAACGTATGCATAGGCTAGAGCCAAATCTTTCATTTGCTAGAAGGCTTGTGTCATCATGTTCCTACTTCATTGCTGGTAAGTGCAAATCTTGCATAGAATTAAAGGGCCACACATGCTATCATTTTAGGGTATATTTATGCATTCTATGGTGATTTTAAACCTTTCTATATCACTTATATGGTGGAGCATGTGTCCTATGTGTTTTCATATATTTGAGCAAATGAGTTTAAGTGTACTGACTTGATGGTTTCTTTTAACGCTTCTAGGAACAAAGGAAGAAGCTTCAAAGGCCTAAAAAAAGTACTTAACGTGACCCAACCATGTGAAGAAGCACAAGCGATTTAAGTGCAAACACATAGCCTATTGCTGCAAATAGGCCACCTATGTGGGCAATTGCACCACTTGAATGAATTTTCATTTCTTCCTCACAAAGGGCCACCATAGTTTAGTCATAGTAATGGCTGAAATTATGGTGGGCACCACGGGCTAACTGAAATAGGTCTCAAGGGGCATGACAGGCTGGTTTTGCTTGCTTTCTATGGATTTTTAGTGTATTTATTAGTTTGCTGCTCAATTTTTACAATATATGGCACAATTTTCAAACTTCTAAAGGCTATCCGTCATTTTAGATTACATTTTCATCTATTAGAGGGAGGGAGAGAGAGAAAGAGAGAGATAGAGAGAGAGAGAGAGAGAGAGAGAGAGAGAAGAAGAAGAAGAAGAAGAAGAAGAAGAAGAAGAATAAGAAGAAGAAAAAGAAGGGAGAGAGAGAGTAAGAAGAAGAGGAAGATTAGCAAGGACATTAGATCATGATTGCATCAATGGATTTAAGATTGCCTAGAATCTAAGCATCTACTTCCCCTTGTTATCTCTTTTCTCAATCTTTTTACGCTTTATAGTCAAATTAGATTAGATTGCTTATTTGGACTTTTTTTTGTTTAATTCTTAAAAGTGTGTTGAACCTACGAATGAATCAATTCTTCTATCAACTTGGAAGTACTCTGAAATTAGTTGGCTTATTTTATCTAATACTTGATGTTTATTATCTTGAGAAGAATTTGATCGGTTTATTGATGTTTTAGGTATTGGAGGAAGAACTAAAAGTTAAAGTTTGATATCGAAACCCTAGGATTTGACTTGATTGTATAGAGCCTTAAGAAAGTCACAACAATTGAGAAACTAGTAATTCAATAATTACAAGCTTAATAAAGCATGACCAATTAGGAACCATTGCGAAATAGTAATTGATTAGGTTTAGGTATTTCACTCCAAAAGAGGGACTTGATACTTCAGCTATTGGTTTAAAATAACTAATTGTGGAAGAGGTGATTAATTAATGCTTGTATTGGGTGATTGAGCAATTAACATAATTTCTTTGCTAATTTATCCATTATACTAGTTAGTAATTTAGTTTAATTTCAATTTGAAATCTTAAGTTAGCCTATCTTGAGGAAATGTAGCTAGGTAAATTGACCTACTGTTTGTCATATCGACACTTGATGTGTTATAACACCACCGTGCACGTGTAGGCCCATTAAGCTTTTTACGCCGTTGCCAAGGAATAGTGTTAAATATTGGGGTTTTTCAAACAGGTCTAACTAAACATGTGGTCTAACTAAACATTTATCCTTTCTTTGAAAAGAAAGCAATATAAAAAAAATTAAAAACTAGAAAAGACAGCAATTTTTCATTTTCTCCAATTTGAATATGAATTATCTTTGCATTATGTTGATAGATCACATGCTTTTCTTACTCCATATGGTAATTGAATCAGGAAATAGGAAATTCTTAACATTGTGCATGAGGAAAGTGAATATCAAAACTATGCTCTTTTAGAGCATTCTAGGTTTCTTATTATGAATGTTTATGATGCTAAGACTTTGTTAGAATGTATTGCTGGGGGCACTAGTGAGTTTAAAAAGGATCTTTGTGCATATGAGATTTTCTATCTTGATCCTTAGGCTTTTCATGCTGAATCATGTCTTCAATCCATTGTAAGCTCCCCTGTACTCCTCCTTTATATTCAATTTGCCATTCATTCAATCATGATATGCATACGTGTACCTATTATACTACTTGTGATGAAAGCTTTACACTAAAGATCATGAGGGAGGATTTTCTTTAGCATAGTGCTAAGCTAGATGATGAGATATGCCGGTATGACCTATTGCATGACACTGACCCTAATCCTAATTCTTGTAGATTGTATGTTGGTTTGTGTGATGATGGTGAGTCCATATTTCCCTTAGATGTTGGCCCAGAGGATAAGTTCGACCATCCCATGACTACTCTACCTTTTATTGTTATATCTTTCCCTAGCGTAGTAAAGACATTGCTAATTCTGTCTCCACGTTACATGATTTTCATATAGCTTTTATTTAGTTGATGGGTTTGAGGTGGATAATTCTTAGAGGTTTGGTGCTAGGTGTGATGGTGATACTTGCCATGGTTTAGTTGACACTTTTGATGAGGACCCTTATGATGAGGTTGTGCATGGATTGATATCACAAAGTCTTGTATTTGGGGATCATGTAATCCCTACTACCCATTGCTTATTTCATACTTTTCTTTCATGTTCACCAACCCCCCATTCCCATAAGTCTTATTATAAGGAGGCTAATGCTTCTGTGAAATGTATGACGATATTATTAGTGTGGATAGTGGACAAAATGCGTGTGATTTGCTTGAGGGGAATGGTGTTTTTATAATTCCCTAGGTACCTTTAGAGGATATGATCCCCCTCTTGACCCATGTTGTGCATACCTAGAGGATTTGCTTAAAAAAATCATGTAGAATACATTTTTAATCCTTCCTACAATTTTTTTTAAGGCTGTTGATAATGTTAAGAGGACACTTACTATCTTTGGTGTGATTTTGCTTATTCCCTCTAACCATTCATTTTCTAATTTGTGGTTTCCAGAGTTTGCTAATCTCTTGTGTATGACTACATCTAAAGAAGGGTTCGAGTCTTGATTTTGTGGTCGAGTGGCTAATGCAATGTGCCCCATTTGGTAGGAGGTGTTATCGGCTTAGAAGCACTTAGCACCTAACCTGGTGAGATCATTCTTGTTATTGCCTCCTCTTCCCTTCTTACTTTACATAATTATTCGTATAAGAATGAGGGAGGATTACGTAAGTTAATTGTCATGTTTACTTTGCTTGTTTCCTTGCATATGTGTTGTTTTGCAAGGATTGGTGTGAGATGCCCTCCTATGATCTTTTTGATGGTGGTCTTTAGAGGTTGATTAACTTTGAATGAATAATCCCTTTGACACTAATATTTTGTACAAGTTTATGAAATATGCTTTTTATATATTTTCACCAATGTGTTAATTTAAATTATGTTACTGTAAGCACAAAAACTGCCCTATAAGTTTACAAATGGAATATTTGCGTGTCCTATGCATTACCCCCAAATGTAAGAATTTTTTAACCCATTGAGGGTGAAACAATGTCATACTTGAATTCCTAACAATCAAATCACAAAAATATATTTTCTCATGACAAACAATCTTGAAGAAGTTTTTAAAGGATTTGAAATCCAAAAGTTTTGAAAAAAATTGCCCAAAAAAAGTAAAAATCGTAGGGTTTGGTGCAATATACTATCATAGGATTGAACCTAAGACTTTCAGGATGAATGAGTGAGATAGAAACCAATAGGGTGGAACATGTCTCGCATTCAGATCGCATAAACAATTAAATTAAGGTAGAAAATGAAAGGCGACCTACCAACTGCTATTAGGACCCGATGCAGGCCATTACATCATTGCCTTGCTCCCCTATTCATAAAATCCGCGTACTTTTAATAGCAGTACTTTTAATAACAAAAATATTGCTACAACAAAGCTGATCAACAAAATCACAACAAAATTGGTGGCAATCAAGCAATTCTACCAATTTTTATGAAAATGTTAAAACTAAAATAACTTTATTTTAGCTCTTCATTTATAGTTTGCCGAGTAAGGTTACCTTACTAGCAATATATTAATGGAGCCTCATTCCTCTCATTGATCATGGTTTTTTGCCTAGAGAAAACTTTACATATTTCTTTCTTATCACAACACCCAAGAGAAACTTCATTGCTCTAAACTCTCACCCTCTCTTCACAAAAAACATTTTCAAGAAACAAAGCTTTATTGAACCCATTTCTCCAAATCTTTTGAAATTAAATTAAGCCTTCAGTGTATCCTAACACACTTGGGAGAAAAGGTTCAACTACAAGTTTGGTTCACCCACTGCTTGGATCAAGGTAGGTCCAAAGGGCCATTAGCAAAGAAAATAACTTGTTTATATCTTTCTTTATTTTCTCATATTCATAGTCATGTCTCTCTTTGACATTCCTTGAATATGTGTTTATCGTTCATTTTCTTGTACACAAATAACATTGTGCTCATAATAAAGTGGTCGCCAAATTTTATTTTTGTACATTTCTTTTGATTTTAAAAATGGCTTGTTAACAATGGTCACTAAAGTATTTCTTGCTATTTGTCCCACTAAATAAGACCAAAATCATGAAAAAGGTCTTTGCATGGAATCAAAAACTAAATGTTTTTTACATTCATTTCTAATAGAAGTTGTTTTTTGAAGTGGGCAATTTAATAGTGGTCTTCACAATTCATTAGACTGCACCTTCACCCTCGAATCTATTCTCATGATTCGTAGTCATGGAGTCACTTTTAGCAATCTCCATTTGAGGTATCTTCAATCATAATTTGTAGAAAAGTCCTTTTTCCTTCTTGAAAATCAAGTCTTATATCCCACGATTCTCCCTTTGATTTAAGAACTTGGTTGAAAGAAGGAATTCATAGTTTTCTATAAAATTATGGGCTTGTACATACCTTCAAAATGAGTTGATGACTCTAAAATCTTAAAACTCTAATCCATGCTACCATATAACTCCAAGGAACTGTCACTTTGAGAAATCCCATCTAATGTACCCTTAGAAAGAGGGCGACTAATAAGGGAAGGGTTGATTGAGGCTTAAGGAGCCCCGAGGCTGACCCCCTGGCGGACCACTAGCCATCCATTTGGATGCTTTCAGTCGCCCCTTTTCGGCTCCTTAGCATTGATTTTAGTACATGTGCTCTATCTCTTAGGTGCTAAGCTATTAGTGACTTTGGTAGCTATTCCTTGTGACCTTGAGCCTAATGACTAATATATACATTTAGTCTCGTATTGTTTCAAGTAGGTGACTCTTCCAAGTTACAATCTCTAGAACTTGATTTGACTCTTTTGTTCAAAACTACATTTAGCATGTGAACATTTAACATGGTGATATAGGCATTCTTTCTAAAATTAATTTGAGCAAATTATCCATCTATATATTACATGCATGCCCCCTTTGCCAACCGCTTTGAGCTTATATTGATCTTTGTTGTGTACCCTCTATTGTATCCCTTGGCCATATACATATTTCCTATCGATAAGCTAAGAGTAATGAAGCCATCATCTTTTGGGATCTAGTATGCTTGATGGTGATTTTATTGAACTGGCTTGGAGAGGGGATGCTAATAATCTTATACCTATGATATGTTTCCCCTTCCTTTGGATTATTGAACTTTGGATTGCATTAACTGGATTTGGGTCAATAAGTTGTGCTTCCTAGCTCATCCCTAGTTGATTTTCCCATTTTAAAAAGAAAATCCAAAAAAAACAAAAAAAGGAAAAAGGAAAAAAAAATTCAAGGTCAACGAGAGCTGTGATTTTGACCTGTGATTAATAAAAAACAAATGTTAGGTATTAGGATTGCTCATACTTCGAGTTCTTATGAATGTTAACTCATGTCTTTTATTTTCTTGACTTAGTGTAGTATGTATTGTATTCTTCTAGTGTGGAGGGTTGGTTTTTCTTGTATTCATGATGCTAGAGTTAATTGATCCCTAACTTCTAGGCTTTTAGCACCGCTTTTTCGTAAATTTATTTGTCTACCTCTTTCCCTTTTCCCTTGAGTAATATTATGGCACTTGAAAACCCCTTCTTACTCTCATGTGCATATTGCATCATCAGGGAGGAGAATTTGAGAGTCTTACCAAACCTATGGTTAGTGCATCTTTAGATCCAATTTTGATCAAGCCTATGTCATATTTCAAACTCATGAGTGAGAGAGTTCCAGATTCCTAAAGTGAGATTCTACCAGTCTACTAAGGTGTGCTCATTAAAATGTGCCATTATGACTTGCCATATGATTTCTTTATGATAAATATCTGGATGGCAAGCGTTTATGGCCCTAAAATCTTTTACCAACTTTCCCTTTCTTCTGATTGTGAATGTTTTACGTACTATTAGTGGATTGCTTTTGATTGTTGATTTGTTCGTAAGATACTACATGTTGCCTATCTTAAGGAGGAATTAATCCTAGATGCATCCTCCTTTGTTGATTTTGTTGAGTGTTTGCTTGAGGACAAGTAAATGTTTAAGCATAGGGGAGTGATAAGTTCCCATTTTGCATAAAATTATAGTATTTTATATCCTAGAATTTTAGGGAATATTTATGCATTCTATGGTGATTTTATGGCCATTTTATCACTTTAACAATCAGGTGTGTGTTTTATGTGTTTTTATAGATTTAGTCAAATAAACTTGAATGTACTGAGTTAGTGATCACTTCTGAGACCTTCAAGAACAAACTAACAAAGTTTGGAGGCCTAAAAAGTACTCAACACAACCCAATCATATTAACAAACATAGGCATTCCATATACAAATACACAAATGCACCATCTATGTCTAAAATTTACTTGAATCACCTTTTCCTTTTTCCTTATAGTGGCCATCCAAAGTTTGGTCGTGGTGGTGGCTGCGGCTGTGTGGCTACCACGGGCTGGTAGGCCCTACAGATCATGGCAGGTTGAGTTTCATCTAATCTATTTGGCTTCTACACATATTTTCGATTTGTTGCTCAGTTTTTGCAATATATGGCATAATTTTCAGACTTCTCAAGGCTATCCACAATCTTAGATTATATGTTCATCTATTATAGAAAGAGAAAAAGATAAAAAGAAAGAGCAAGTGGAAGAAAAAGATGTGCGAGGCTTTAGATCGAGATTGCATCGAAGGATTAAATATTGCTTGAAATCGAAGCATCTCTTTCCCCTTCTGTTTTCTTTTCTCATGTTTTTTTTTTAATTCTACTATTAATTTGAAACTAATTTGAAATTAGTTGTCTTGTTTCATTGAATTATGGATGGTTATTATTTGGAGAGAAATTCGACCACTTTCATACATGCATCGAGTACCAGGTGATGAATAAAAGGTGAAATTTCATACCTTAATGCAGGATTTGATTTGATTTGATTGAGTGGAGTTATGATAAAGTTACACCAACTGAAAATCACTAATTTGATAATTGCATGCTTAATGAATTTAGGCTAATCTAGAACCCTTGAGAAACAGTAATTGATTACATCTAGATATTTCATTCCACACTTGAAAGAGGGGTTTGACACTTATCGCTTTTGAAATAACTAATTGAGGAAGAGGCTCTAGATTGATGCTTAGATTGGGTAACTGCTTGATTAATAAAATTCCTTGGTTATTTATCCATTAGAGTAGTTAGGAAATTAGTTCAATTTCAATTTCAAATCTTGAATGACTTGATGTGATACAATAGGATTATGCACTTACAGACCAATCAGTTGTATGACCGAACACTTTACGATGACAATGTCAGTGATGCCTGGGAATCGACAAAAGACCTACCTAGCATGCTGCTTGCATCAAAGCTATCACTGTCACTGACAATGACTTGTTTCTGGGCTTTTAATTGGATAGTCATCCTTTATTTATGACTGGCTACACAAGGAAGCAAAAAATTTAAGTGCATCTTGGTAGATGGAAGATCAACTATTAACATCATTGCCTTAATCTACAGCGTATGACTTATTATTGAGGATGGAAATGTTTTGTAGGAATTGCATAACGGTTAATATACAATTGACATGATCCACCTGGAGTTAATGATGGGTGATTTGTCAACATTTTTAATACTCTACATAATTGATTATAAAACTTCCTACAAATTAAATTGCTACTTGGACGTCAGTGTCTCCATAAGCATGAAATAGTTGTTTTAGACCTTTGTCAATGTCTTAATTATTACCATAGTGGTTAAAAGAATATCAATATTGCTGTTAAGCTGTTCACTAAAGCAGAATCACATTTTGTTAATTCGAGATTCTTTGAGGAAAGCACTATTCCTAAGGAGTCATAGTGGTCGACAATTTCCTCTATAGGCAAAGTTGAACCAAAATCTATAAAGGATAGTCAAGTGGCACCAAGACATGATAGTGTAAAGTGGTAATAACTCTGCAAAGATAACAACAAATACGCAAGTATAGTCTAGCCTACTAAACAAGTTGTTAAACATGAGTAGGTAACTAAAGTTGTTTCAATGAATCCATGCTAGCTATTCTTGGAACATTCCTAAACTTTATTCCAAGAAAAATGAACCATCCTTTAGTGAGTGTCCAAGTGGAAATCCTAAAGGTAAGGTTATTATGCAAGCTGATGCGAGTACCCTGAGTAGCTTAAAGAAATTGTCACGTTGTCGACATGAAAACTGTACCTAGCAAAAGTGAATAAATCCCTTCATCATGAGTTCGTCTCTTCTTCTAAGGCCTCATTGAAAAAGTTGGATGACTTTCTATATGCAAGGACCAAGGAAGTATTCAATCCAATGCATATAAGCTTATAAAGAAGATTTATTATGACTTTGTCAATTCAGTTGTATTGGGGAAAAGTAGTAGAAGTTGAAACTTAAGGCCTCAACAAAACACATAAAAAGATTTAAGAGAAAGGAGGCTTATTAAGAGTATCAAAAGTTGGCCTTGACTATACATCAATGTCACTAGACAAGATGTCAGGGGGATAGAAAAATAACTAGTGCATTGCATAATAGATTGCAAGTAAGAAGTATGATAATAGTGAGGATGATAATGCTCAAACTAGCATGAAATCTTCTGTGTTTGATATGTTACTACAATCTACCTTAAACTAACGTCCATCTATCTTCACTAGATTAGGGAAAGGTTAAAGTTCTAAAACTTATGTTTCTTATAGAGCAAAAGGTGACGTACAACCAAAGCCTTTAGTGTTTAATGAAATAAAGAAAGCAAGAAAACTATTAAACCCATTATCTCAGGAGCAGAAGGATTTGGTGCTTAATCATCTTAGTGGTACAAGTGAAGTACAAAGTTTTATCCCTTTTGCATGAAGTGCTTTCCAACCCTTGATGTTGAAAATAAATGGTTTAGTGAAAAAGCATACATGATCTTCATTAGTTAACAAAATAACCCAAGCTTTAATGAAGAGACTAAATAGGAAGAAGTTACTTCCTCTAATCATGTCGTAATTCAAGAATGTGAAGACTCAGAGTTACAGATTGGGCTTGCAGAAACTCCTCAAACTCTCAAAGGTTGGTGAGAGGGCAACCTATAATGGATGACCTAAAGGATTTAAACCGTGTAACAACCCATGAGCCCTAGCCTAATAATATAAGTTATGTTCATGGTAGAAAGAGAGTATTTCAACCTCTTTTTGGAATACTAGGATGTGTTTTCATAAAACTACAAAGAAATATTAAGACTAGATTCTAAAGTCACAGTTCATCGGCTATCAATCAAGAAGGGTCTTTTTGCAAAAGAAGCAGCCTCAACAATGTTTTCTCCTAGAATTAGTACCTGAAATTAAAAAAAAATGTCAATAAATGTGTCAAGGCAAGATTCATTTGCAAAGTGAAGTAGTTAGCATGCATCGTGAGCATTGTCCTTCTAAGGAGGGATATGACAGCTTCACATTGGCATAGACTTTTAAGATCTTAATGATGCATGTCTAAAATATGATATTCTATTGCAAGTAACCGAGCCCAGAAATTGACTTTACCACTAGATATAAGCTTTGTCATTCATGGATTGTACTATAGGGTATAATCAAATCCAAATAGCAGCTAAAGATTAAGAAGCAATAGCCTTTCATACATCCAAAGGCATCTTCTGCTATAAGGTGTTGTTCTTTAGTTTTAAAGAATAAGCAATACATCAAAAAGCAATACATAGCATCATTGATGACATGTTAAATTAAATAATGATGTGCTATGTGGATGATCTCACGGTCAAGTCAAGAAAGAGGTTATACCACCTATAAGACCTTCGAAAAATCTTTGAGCAATTGAGGAAATCTTAGCTCAAGATGAATCCTCTTAATTTTCTATTTAATATGACTTTAGCAAAATTCATATGCTTTATTGTTCGATAGAGCAACATGTAGATTGATCAATCCAAAATTAAGGCAATCTGAAAGATGGATGCCTTAAAAAATCTCAAAGAGTTTTAGGACCTTCAAATTCACTACACACATATTAAAGGTTCCTATCCCAACTCTTTTGTTTTTGTCACCCACTTTCCCACCTTATAAAGAATGGTGCACTTCTTCAATGTGATTAATCATAGTGAAAGGCCCTCAAAATTATCAAGTACTGGTCAAGTTCACTAGCTTTAGGGGCACCAATCCAAGGCAAGCCTCTTGTACTTTACATCCCAGCTTAAGAAAAATTCTTATGGGCATTATGCAAATAAGAGAATGAGGATGTCAAAGAAGGAGCTTTATACTACCTAAGGAACTCTTCATTTATCACTGGGCTAAATTATTCATCAATTGAAAAGATGTGCTTAGCACTCATGTTTGCCATTCAGAATCCAAGGCATTAGATGCAAGCTTATACATTGTCGGTGATTTCTAACGATGATTGCATCAAATACATTTTAGCATTCTAAGTGAGTAGCTTGTGAAGTGGGTTGTGATCTGAAATCACTATGGCATTGTCTACATGCCACAATGGTGGCCAAAGGGTGCGCATTGGCAGACTTCTGAGCTAATCATCCAACTTCTTATAATTACGAGCTAAATGATGATCTACTAGGAAAGGAGTTTTATGATATCCTCCCGCCTTGAGAGATGTACTTTGGCAGAGCCACATGACATGTAGGCCTAGCAATTTCACCCGAACCCGATGGACACCCGCTTCACCCGACCCGAAAAATCGGA
>NCQV01096695.1:847-18778 GCA_002740545.1 Lophocereus schottii
GGCTAATCACAACCCAAGTCAACACAATCTACCAACCAAACATCAAAAACACAATAAAACCTAAATTAACCAACAAGAACATAAACATGAAGAACAAAGCAAAGGAATGAAATAAAATGAATTTAAACAAGTAAATAACATAAATTAACAATGAAATTAAACATATAAACCAAACAAAATAAATACAAGAATTAAAATTAATAAAATATAAATAATAAGAACATAAAAACTAGAGAGATAAAAGAGGAGAAAACTTAGTCTTGAATTGATGAAGGAACTTGAAATCCAAAGGTTGAATCCAAGAATACAATCTTCAATCCTAAACTAATCTCCCTTATTGGAGTTCTTATTCGTTAAAACCTAAACTAAATTACCCTAAAAATCGCCTGGGAGAATCCCCGAGCGACCCCCCGTGAACAAACGCCCGAACGAAGCTTAAATAGAAACCCGAGCAGACGGCAAAACTGAGGGGGGGGAGGGCACGACCGTGCCGTGCCACATTGCTGGCACGGTGGCCCGTTTCCCCCGGTTTTGCCTCCTTTTGCCGGTTTTCGTCGGTTTTCGCTGTTTTGTTTTCCTTTGATTTTGCCTAGCTCGAGATGCTTTAGTTAAGGGTAACCTAAACTACGCTAACAAACATAGAAAAAGCGATTTGGAGTTGTGATTTGACCAATGAGTGAACCAACTAATTCAGACGAGTCCTAACCTATCCAAATTACACTTATGAACAAGAGATGGTCGGTTGTACCATCAAAGACCACCCAAGCCCTCTCTCAAGGGTCATGAGTTAAAGTGCGTGAAAAAGGCACGTAAAATGGGTAAATTTACCGTTCAACACACAGTTCTTCTGGTATTTTCTTATCTGTTTCTTCTGAATTCTGATGATTTAGGGAGCATTTTGTTGTATGCTGACTAGTAATGTTACTCAAACTCTATCCATGTTGGTCAGTCAACAATTTTTACAAATCATGTGTTTTTAGCCTAAAATGAAGGGTTAACTGCCTATGCTCAATGCCGGATTGTCAAGTGGGTGAACTAAGTAGCTGATGTGAGATGATTGTTCTCGTTAACATATCAGATGCTGAAAAGATTTAGGCTATTACTGTGAAATCTACTTATCTTCGCCTTTTAGAGTTGAATAATTGTAACTACGTCTTTCTTCCGATGAATGATTATTTTCTTCAGCTATTCTACCAGTTGACTGGATCCCTATGATTTGTTTCCATTGGCACAGCTGCTTGGGGGAAGCTGCAGGATGCAGAGTTGGGTTCTTATGCTTCTGAAGCTATGAAGGCACTTACCAATTCCACCATTGAAGCAGGTAGCGAGGCTAGCCCAGACTTCTCGGAACTGACATCAAAACACCCTTGTCACAGACCTGGCTGCTCTTGTATTGTGTGTGATCAACCATCAAGTGGGAAGGGACACAAACACCACCATAATTGATCCATGGGATGTCTGCCTGGTGGCTAAGCAAAAGCAAAAGCCCCAGACAATAATGCTGCATCATGGGAGAAACCAGTCGGGGGAAGAAGCTGCGACTCAAAAACTTTTGCAGGACAACACCCTATCACGTGAAAAACTGGACCCAAGGATTGAGCTCTTGGACAATGGTTGCCTGGGATATGTCAATGCCAAGGAGAGGGTCATAGGCACCTCGATGAAAGGCCAAATCGACCTGAATATCAAACCGGAGCGGGGAGAGGAAGCTTTGACATTCTGTGAATTAACAAAGACAATAAGGATGGCACCAGATGCTGGAAAGGTAAACCCTAAGGGCACTGACAAACAGAAGTTGGTTTTCAAAGTCTCTAGTGGTGGAAATTCTGGGGGGCCATTGTGAAGGTCGGGCTGTACATTCGTTCCAATCTCAGTTTGGTGCGTATATAGAAATAGGAATTAGAAGGTATGGAAAAGGAACGTAATTTTGTTTCCCATAAGTCGAGAAATGCCCTGGTCAACGGCAAAATGGAAAATTTGTTGCAGTGGGCATCAAGTTTTCTGCAGATTGCTTAAAGCTCAACCTCCTCCGCAGTTGGTACTATAGATGACTACAAGGTGTAACTGAATTGTGTAGCTCTACATGACCTATCAATGAAAATTCATGGTGGTTCTTGAGAGCTATCCTGCTTTGTTTCGTGAGAAAAATCGTGTTACACTGACCCTGCTTTATCTGATGGAATGACAGAACCAGTGGCTCAAGAATAACTGCCTGAACCTGGAGGAGTAAGGTTCTAGGTAAATGTGCATTCTAGTAATCCCTTTTACCGTTTTCTTCTCCAGAAAGAAATGCAAAATTCATGCTTTGGCTGGGGTATAGATTATAAGTTGTGCATCCTCTTAATGTCAAAGTGAAATAATTTACTCAAGCATTGGTAAATGGTAACTTAAGCCAAACAAAATGCCTTGGTCTCTAATTGTGGACAAGTATGAACTGATTCCTTTGTCTAGTCTTCTATCAATGAGAACAGAGCCAGAAGCTAGTGGCTGTGAGAGCACTTCTTCATTCCCTTTGTAGATAACATCTTTACAACTATCTATGTTGTTCCCCTATGAGAAGGGCAACATGGATCATAGCTTCGTTGCAAGATTACCCCTACAGTTTGACTGACATTGCAAGAGGCTTCAATTATATTTCTAAGATTCTTAGCTAGAATCCAGTACTTAGTGGTGACACAGAAGATTTTGTGGAATGTGTCGACGAATGGATGTGTATGATCACTTGGAGCACCAGACAAGACCCTCCTAGAGTGTTCCCTAAGTTGGATAGGGTTCTAATTAATGGGGAAGGCATTCAAGCTTTATCCAGATATTGATGATTTGGTCTTACCTAGAGGAGTCTCCGATCATTGTCCCTTTCTTGTACTGTTACAGCATAATCTAATCAAGACGCATGGACGGTTCAAAATTTCAACATATGAGCTTTATGCCTTGAATGTCAGAAGATTGTAGCATAACGTGGCAACAAAATGTTGTAGGCACTTCTTTGTTCATATTGGTATCTAAGCTCAAAGCGCTCATGCAGCCTCTGAATAGCCTTAATAAAAGCAAATTTGGGCATATCTACATACAAGCTACTGAGGCCAATAACTATGTAAGGTTCAGCTTGCGATGCATAATGGTCCTATGAATGCTAGTCTGTATATTGCAGAGAAAGAAGCATTGAATAGGGACAATTTGCATCCATGGCAGAAAGAGTTTTTTACACAAAAAACCAAAGAATCTTGGTAGCAACATAGAGATTAAAATACAACATTATTTTTACTAGTCGTACTCAACGGAATTACACCAGGGGTGTTAAAGATTTCTTTTGAAGTATTGATGCGTCCCTATTGATCAGAGACTCGAATTCATGAGGCCCTTTAAAAACAAGCAATGTCTGGGATTGGAAATAACTAATCTTCTGGTCCGGATGGGTTGCTATTTTTAAAAAAGCACTTGGGATGTGATAGGCAATACATCCCTAATGTACAAAACGCTTCTCATCCTATTGAGTTAAGGCCCGTTGCAAGTTGTAATATAATCTACAAATGTATGACCAAAATGATATGAATGAGATCGAAACGTGTGTTTAGACCTGACTAAACTTGTCCGAAATTCAAAAACTGAACCGACTAAACCCATACCCAACCTGACACTTAAAACAGTTATCTCGAAGTGAATTCAAAGCCGAAGGTGACCCAACCCGAACCAAACCAACATGAACATTTTATTTGTACAAACTTATTTTTATTTGCAGGACAAACTTATTGAGCGTAGAATTAAGTGATTCGAAGTCAGTCTAGATCAAAAGTGACCTGATCTGAAACCGAAACCTAACCAAATCTAGTTGGCCTAAACACGATCTTTCTCGAGGTTAACATTACCAAAAATCGAATTGAATGACCCCGTTTGCTAGGTCTATCTATGTTGTCATATTTTGTAGATGAGGCCCAAGCAGCTTTCATTAAGGGAGATTTAGCTTGCATACTATAATGATTTGTGAGGGTTTGGCAAAAAATGTACTATAAGAAAGGGATATATCCTAGATGTCTTATGAATATTGACATGAAAAAAGTGATAAACCTCTATTTTGACCTCGTTTTAACCCTATTCGATCCCTTGTTCTCATTTTTTTGTTATGTTAAATCTTGATGAGTAAGGGTCAAATTTGCCTCATTCAGACAATATTGTGCTTATTTTGTGATTTTCCTTATTTTTAGGGATTATTGCCAAAAAGATGCGAAAGTCGCTAAATTCGATAAAAAGGAAGTTCATGAGGATGAGTTTCAAGGGAGAAAGGAGTCCAATGAAGTCTGAGGCCCAGAAAAGCAAGACTGGAGGACCCAAGAGAAGTGCACGGTCTGCCATGTATAGTGGCACGGTCGTGCACAATTCCCCACAGTCCAGTGCTAAAACCCGAATTTGCACACGATCGGCTGTGCTGATGAGCACGACTATGCGCTTAGAATTTTAGGGTGCACGGTTGCCTGTGCATCGAGGCACGGTCGTGCACCCTGTCAGACTGCGCACATTAAATTAGTTTTTGGACTATTTAAGCGGTCATCTTTAGTTTTATTTGAGAGCACTTACCTAGAGCGATTTTTAGGGTTTAGTAGGGAGATTTTAGAGTTGCTTATTGATTGAATTCATCACCATTGAAGATTGGTTTGTACTTCTGCTACGATTAATTAAAGTTTGCTTCTCAATTCTCTCTTTATCTTATCATTATTTTCTAGGGTTTTTGTGTGAATCATGTTTCCTATTCTAGGGATTGATTTGATTGCTTTTGATAAGATTCATGGCTAAGCTCCCAACTTGGGTTGGAATTGATGCTAATTATGTTAGTTGAATCATGATTTAGCCCCAAACCCTTGCTTGCCCCTTGTTTGTGTTTATGATTTCTACTTTGCTCACCACACGTTTGATGAAGAACATTCATCCATTGCTATTAGGGTTCAGGAGAACCTTGAAAGATGAAACCTTTACCTAGAGTGACCTAGTTGATGGTTGGGATTTCGATATGAAAATAATTGAAGTTCTAATTGGAATTCAAGATTGTAGAATTACAGAATTCAAGATTGTAGATCCTGTAATTCTTTGACTTCAGTGCCATGAACATAGGTGGCTATGGTTCTAAGATTAGTTTTCGACCCTTGAAAGAGGGAGGAGATGGATTAAATTGTCAATCTATCCACTCATAATACAATGCTTGGGCGAGTTTGATGAGGATAGTGATTGATTCACTAATGCAATTGTGTTGTTAATTTCAACCTAGGTATTTTAATATTCTGATTTGTCAATTATCTTCTCAGTTATTATCGTTTCCTTAGTTGTTAGTTGAACCTTTGAATTTGATTTGCCTAGATTAAGCGTTCAGATTTGTTCTGGTAATTGAAGGCATGTCCCGTACTCGCCGATTGCTAGCTTAAGCTACGCCGTGCGCTTGTGGTAATTTCACTGTAACAAAAAGAATACGATTTAGTGAGATGGGACTTTATGAAAGGGATTCTAATTGGATTTGGTTTTCCCATGAGTTTTGTGCAAAGAATCATGACTTAGGTCTCTACAGCTAGATTTTTGTTAATGTTAACCAGATGACCTTTGGTTATCTTGAAAGCGAAAGGGTGCTAAGGCAAGAAAATCTTATGTACCCTTTGCCTTTTGTCCTTGTGATAAAATATTGATCAAGAACATTGAAGATAGCAACAATGTAGAAGGGGTTTTGCTTCCATCCAGCCTGTAATGGATTGAAATTGGGTAATCTTAGCTTTGCGAAGGATTTGTTATTCTTCTGTTGGGCCTACGTGATTAGTGTGCAATGTTTAGTGGCTTCTTTTAACCATTTCTCAATGTGTTTTGGAGTAGAAGCAAAATAGGATAGGTCCCAAATTATATTTGTTGGGGTACAATGGGTAAGCAGCACTAGCTACTGCATATCGCTGGTTTTCAGAAGGCATTATTGCCTTTTCAATTCTTGGGTATTGTTGCTGAGCCTTAGAGGCCGACTGAGGAAGATTTTATGATTTTACTAGATAAAATCACCTCAAGAATCAGAGCATGACCTGCAAAAAGACTTTACATGGAAATCTAGTTGAAAACTCTATTCAATTGAGCATGTTCCTACACTGGGGTCATTTTATATATATATATATATATATATATATATATAGATAGATAGATAGATAGATAGATAGATAGATAGATAGATATAACCTAAAGCTGTCTTAAAGACGTTTAGTAAGCTCTATGGGCAATTCTAGTGGGGATCAAACGTTATCGAAGAGCAGCTGGCCAGACGATCAGTGCTGCCTTTCTCACGTTCTTCACCTAGATTTGATTCGGGCGGACACATTTGCCATGCTGTGTGCACGAAGCTGTACAGTTGGGCTTGATTCTCGGCTTCTTGCTTGGGCTTTGGTATTCCTTACCCTTTAGCCTATTCCGACCCATTGGTATCCCAAAGATATAGTCTAGTGGGTTAGGCCCACTTAACCCAAAAAAATAAAAAATAAAAATTGGGGATCAAATGTTGAAACTAGAAAATTTGCATTGGTTGCTAGGGGTACCCTATGCTTACCCAAACAAACAAAAAAAAAAAAAAAAGGAAAAGGGAGAGGTATGGATTTGAAAGACTCGATTAAATGGAATATACCAATCGTGACTAAATTGATGTGGGATATTATATCTAAGGTTGTAGCTTGTGGATTAAGTAGGTTAACCACTATTATGTGGAAGGTAAAACAATCTGGCAGTATCACGTGACCTCTAGAAGTAATTGGCACTAGAAAAGAATACTTATCAAGAGATGCAACGTATGTTGGGTTTGATACTGATGGTAACCCCTGGATGCATTTATTTGGTGGGGTTTACATCATCTGGGTATGAATGGATAGGGAGGAAAGCTCCAGTTATGGATTGGTATTAAAATTGGGACATGGGTCGTGTTGGGAACCCGCCTCATTGCATTGCAGGGTGGATGAATCACAACTCGTGGGATCGTAAACAACACCACCTGTTTTAGTAGATGGGGCAGGCGGCTCACTAGGTGGGACAGATCCGGTTGTGATTGTATGGGTTAATCATTTTAGTTACACTATAACATCATTAAAATTTGTTTAACTAGAAACCCATTTGCACAGCAAAGAAAAAAGGCGGGTCGGCCCACCCCATAGCCCCTTGATTGCGGCTTGGGCCAAGTTTGATGAGGAGAGGCTAGGAGTAGGCCCCTGTTGAACTAACCTAGGTCCCAACTCTTAACTGGTGTAGTCTGGTATAGCATAATTTTCATCACATGGTTGTTAGTACAACATAGGTTGCTTACAAAGGATATATTGCAGGAATTTGAAATTAATTGCATTCCTGTTTGTGTTCTCTGTCAGTGTATTCCGTCATTTGCTATCTAACTTGGTGCAAATTCCAATTGAAAAGATAAAATGGTGGAACATGACATACTTTCTTGCCGCATTTCAATGGGGGTAATAAGCAGAAATTTAGGGCATATGCTTCATTTACGGTCACTGTGTATACTTGATGGTAAGAGAGAAATAGAATCACTATTTTAACTGTTAGTGCGGATTGTTTCAAGTAATTAAAGAACGCGGTAGAGTAACAGTCACCAGGGTAAGTACTTGGTCTGGCATGACGAAGGCTATGGGCATGCCCTAAATAAGTACATACAGTTTTGATATTACACCGTATGTAATTTACCCTTTAACCAAAAGAAGAAAAAAATTCCTAGGTACTACAGTTTGTTACTTTATTGTGTTTAGCTTTGGTGTCCTTGCACTTAGTGTTCCTTAGGTATTGATTGTGCGCTTAGTAGATATGATGTCGCTTCAACCTTATTGTTCCACATTGAAGCTGTATTGTTTGGTGGAGTGCGGTTGTCGTCTCTGTGGGTGGTGTTTCATTGTCTTGTGTTCTTAGCAAGAGTATGTTTATAGTTTTATGATTGTTTGTTAGTGCGTTATACCTTATTTAAGCATCTGAAACTGATTAATCCCACCAAAAAAAAAATAAAAATGAAAAGCTCTGAAGAGAATGTAAGCTGATATTGACGTGGAATACTATGAACTTTTCAACAACAATTTTATACATTGGGCCAAAATGCCCTTATTAAAATGCTCACTGAGCATTTGAGCCTTTTTCACTGTCAGCTACTTCTATTCTTTTTTCCCCCCATTTTACATGTCCTCATTGGTTGCCCATTTGCCTCTATTTCATAATTTGTCCACAAAGATTGCCACAAATATATATATTATACACATTAGAGTATATACTCTCATTGCCACATCAGTACAATATATTTCAGTCATTTATATAATTAAGAATTTAACAAAAATAAAACAATTACATCTACCCAAAACACAAAATGGTATCATGTCAGTTACAAATCTCCTCCCACCCTAGTCTCTCCCCCTTCTCTCCTTTGCTTCTTTCCTCTCCTGATCGAATTCATCTATATTACCCATGATCCATGCTTTTCATCAACCAAACTTTTCTCTTTTGTTTGATTTGACATAGAATGTGGAGAACTTTTCTTTGTTCTTCTGATCAAATCCAACAATATTAAAGTTTTTATTTTGGTTGTTTCTAAGTTAATGTTGTTAACTAGATCAAAAGTTATTGTTCACTAATAGGAACAATTGCTTATTCACCTGATTGGTCAAATTGTTAGCATGTAGCAACGATTAGTTCAAGTCTTTAGGGTCACCAACTCTCCACTGAGATATGGACAATCAAGAAGCAAAGCAGTGAAAGAGAGAAAGAAAGAATTGAGGGCAAATAGGATGAAGTATTTGAAGTAAGGATACACTTACTTGGGCATCATTATTAGGTTTCAATCTTTTTTTTTCTTTTTTTTACACTCTAGATTTCACCTGCTATAATTTGTTGTCATAGTTTGATCATTAAGGGTTTGTAAATTTTGATTGTTGACTTCTTTAAAACCCTTGCTTGAATTTTGAATAAAAGACAAATTTTTAAGTTTGATTAAATCATGTGATCTCTATTAAATCTTGCCTAATGTGATGCATATTTAGAGTTGCCAAAATAATAAAAGATTGTGATTCTCTGAATAGGGTCATATCTTTTGAAATTAAATTCTAGTTGTTGCTTAACCTAAAAATAGCAACTAACAGATTTGATAAGCTAAATCCCTAAGCAGAATAAGTAATTAGACGTTGAAGAATCAGCAATTAACCGTTGAAGATTTTGGGAGCTGTTGTAGCTGAAAATTAGCCTCAATTCAAGGCCTTGAAGTTGGACTCTAACAGCTTGAAGATCAGCTGCAGAGTTCCTTTCCCTTTTTGAATGTAATGGCTACTTTAATTCCATTTGCTATAAAAAGGGGAGGTTCTTGCAATTGAAAGACATAACACAGAGAGCACAAGCAATTGTCATACTCAATACTCGCTTGCATACCTTGAGCATTAATTTGCTTTATATTTATTCAAGTTGTATTGTTCAAGTTGTAAGTAGGGTGGAATTATAGAGTTGAAGGGTCAACTCTACCAAGCCTAGTTGAGGGTGTCAACTTATGTCTTGGAACATAGAGTAGGTATACTCTAGAGTTGTAATTATCTCTCCTAATAAAATTAGATTAATCCTAGAGTTATGGAACTCGATCTAGGCGGGGATTAAGCCTTTTGAGGCCCAACCTCTTTAAAAATACCTCTGTCTTGTCTACTTTTATTTTGCACCCCTTATTTTGATTATTTTGCATCAGTTGATCTTCACCTTATTCACCCCCTCTAGGGTGATTCAATAGCGTTTAAGTATTCAATTGGTATGAGAGCCAAACCCACTGCACATTGACTTCACTGTCAAGTGGGCAACGATCATGGCTGCTATTGGAGAAGGCTATTATGATCAAGGTCACTCTACTGTTAGACTTCCCTTGTTTAGGGGCACTAACTTTTCGTATTTGAAATTTTGATGCAGATACTCATCAAGACTAAAGATTATGAATTGTGGAACATTGTCACTAAATGTCCATATGTTCCAAAGACTACGATTGATGGAAAGACTGTCGTGAAAAACAAAGATCAATACACCCAAGAAGACTTTGCAAGGCTTTCAAAAAATTGCAAGGCTATGCATATCTTATATTGTAGATTAGATGCTAAAGAGTACAATCGTATTTGTGTATGTGAATCAGTCAAACAAATTTGGGACAAACTAGCGATGACATATGAAGGGACAAGTCAAGTAAGAGAAACAAAGATCAATATGTTCGTCCATCAATATGAATTATTCAAAAGGCAACCCAATGAAACCATCAAAGAGATGTTCACAAGATTCATCAACATAACCAACAATCTCAAATCGCTTGGTAAGACCTACACGAATAAGGAAATGGTTAGAAAAACCCTTTGATGTCTTCCCAAAAACAAAGGGGGTCCCAAGGTCACCGCAATTGAAAAAGCTCAAAACCTCAATACACTAGCCTTGGATCATCTACTCGGAAAACTTCTTACACATGAAATTCATCTTAAAGAAGATGAAGAAGAAAAAGAGACTCAACCAAAGAAGGGAGTTGCCTTCAAAGCTATTAGTAAAGAGCTCTACTCTTTAAAGGATGAATCCAGTGAAGAAGATGAAGATTCCATGGCGATGATGACAAGAGGAGTAAAGAAGATTTTCAAGTAAAAAAAGTTTGATCCCAAGAAAGTCTACAAATATGCATTCCCCTCGAAGCCGAATGACAAATCTTCTAAAGGTAATAAACACTCAAGCAATAAAAACGCATCTAATCTTAGTCTTTGTTTCGGTTGTGATTTGTCAGGGCATGTGATGAAAGATTGTCCCATCATACAAGAGAATTGAAAAACGCAAACAACAAGCCAAGAAAGAATTCAAGAAAGTTATGATTGCCGCATGGAGTGATAGTGACTCCAGGGATAGTGACGATAAAGGAGAACAAGCAGCAAACCTATGTTTCATGGCAAATAAAGACAATGTCCAAGAGGACGAAACTGAGTATGAAAGCTCTGATGAGGTAGATTGCTCTGACTTTCTTGAATATTATAAAGATGAATTAGCCAATGCTTTAATTAAATGCATACAATGTGAGTAAGAGTACTTGTCCAAGATAAAGTCCTTGAAGAAAACAATTCGTGACTTGCTTTTTGCAAAAGAATCCTTACAAAAATCGAATAATGAATCTCACTCAAAGATCGAAACTCTTGAAAATGAAAAGAAAGAGCTTCAATCCAAATATGAAGAACTTAAAAAGGTGGTGTTAAAATTTTCTAAAGGACAAGATAACTTGGACAAATTACTAGGCTCCCAAAGGATGTTCTTCAACGAAGAAGGTATTAGGTATAACCCTTTCAATAAAAAGAAAACTTACAAAAACTTCTTTGTTCAGGAGACATCCAAAAACAAACCTCACACCATATACAATTATTGCTTAATGAATGGTCATATTTCTTATTCATATCCTCTTAGAAAGCCAAATACCAAAATCATCTAAGTTTGGGTACCAAACGGAACAAGACCACAAAATATGGTCACAACCTGCATTGGACCCAGATTCGATGCTCAGGCTAGAAAGGTTTGATCTATTCTTTTGAAAGCCGGTGAGGGATTTTGGTATCCTAAAGGGGGAGATTTCTTAATATTGATGCATAAAATGAGGGGAAGCCCCCTCCAAGTAGTCATTCTGTTTTTGAGTTATTGCGGGCCATTAAAAAGTGCTATCTACTCATTAATGAAAAATTCAAGGCCTTAAACCACAGTCCAAGGCCTTGAACTGTAGACAGAATTTGAAATTTTTTGTGCGACAAAATCAAGAGCTTGAACCTCAAAATTTCAAGGCCTTGACCACAAGTCATCTACACAAATGCTTAAAACGATTCACCCTAAAAGATTGTAATTCAAATCTGATTTAATTCCTTCCTTCTTAGGCATGTGGGATATTTTTTAATATATATATATATATATATATATCCTTAACCAAATTTCAGTTTTTAAATTGTAATACCAGATTTGCAAAATATTTTTTGGAGCCTTGTGATACCGGATTTCGGCTTTCCAAATCTTTTCCATAATTTCAGTTTTTAAATTTGTGATAATATTTTCTAAAATTTGGAACCTCGTGAGTGTTGGAAATATTTAACCTTCACTTTTCAAATCAAACCCTACCTAAATTCTTCCCTCTCTCTTTCTTGCTCAAACCCGACATTCTCCATCTCCCAACACTCTTGTTCTCCCTCATGCGAGCGTCCTCCGTGGACGAGTAAGCTTCTCCACTTAAAATTCTCTCTTTCTCCTCTACAATATCCCTTACGAACTCTCCAATTACAACTCTAACCACACCTTTGGCAAGAATCTAGGATTCTTGAGACCCCACACTCCACATCCGTCTCCAAAAAATATTTAAGTTTTCAGAACCTAGGCTGTTGCATTATGTGTTTGTTCGTATCATCTATCCCAAGGACCATTCAAAAGAAGCTCACAATGACCTTGTTCTTGAAGCTATTTAATGACTCATGAAAGGTTATTCAGTTGATTATGCCTCGATCATTCTCAATTACATGTACTGGGTTGCAAATATGAGTCGTACCCCCTCACTTCCATACGCAACCTCCTTACACGCATCTTTACTCACTTTAAGTTTCCCTTGGACCTTCAGGACTATGTGACTCAGCTCGTACCTGTGATTTTTGCTCACTCCCTTAAAACCCTTCGGTTCTACAAAACCAAGACTAGAGTCTGGCAACATGTTAGTGACCTCACTCCTAAAGAGGCCTCTGCTCTTAAGGTCACACTTCCTGATGCCACTTCTTCTCCTAGGGTTGCTAAGGATCTTGCTGGGTTAAAAAAGGATCACATTGAACTTCGAACTCAACTTTATCACGTTCAAATGGAGATGGGGTTAATGAATAGAAAATTGATGCGTTGATTCGATTGACTAGCCTTATCATGGTACAAGCTTGTTGTCCCATTCCAGTCTACCGATTTGGAGAAGACTGCTCAATCTGCTGATCAGATCCCTTAGTTGACCTCCTCTATGCCTTATTTTCGATAGTGTTTTACTTGTTTTCGACCTTTTGTTTTCTGGTTTCTTTTGCTCTCCCACATTTGGAACCGACATTGTACCTTGGCTATTGCCCCTCATTTTTTGATGAAAGTCAAAGGGGGAGAATATGCTACATGGTAGTCTTAAGATAATTTTAAGTGAAAAATAAAAGTCGCAAGCGTACAACTTTCGCTGTAGTACTTGAGGGTCGTCTCCACAGGAACGAGGATGGGATTCAGGTCACAACCTAATTTATTCTTAAGCTAACTAAAACAATAATCAACTAAGCATACTAATTACTCACATTCACATGATTTCATAATCAACTAAGTATACTAATTACTAACACTTTAATAGAGCAAACTCAAATACAAATCATCACGTTTTCTAAAGGAGAGAAACCAAGTCTAAGAAAAATGAAACCAATCAAACAAACTAGGCATGCTAAATATGTACAGAACAAGCTAAGCATTCATCATAAGCACACTAACTAATGACTAAAGTTGAACACTCATGTACCGTATTCTAGTTTTCCAAGTCTCAATAATCTAAATCACTAACACTGAAACCCTTAGACAAAAAGGAATAAAACTAAAGACTGAACTTTAACTAGCATAGCCTTTTGAACCCGAATGCTTCCAGCTAGCTAAACAAAATAGAATAAAAAAATCCAAGGCAATGCTTAAACAGCAGAACAGAGCAGAGTGTTTAAGGTTCATCCAAGACAAGTCATGAGTCAAGTCATGAATCATAAAACAGAGGAGCATACATCCACCCCGAATCGAAACTAGAATACTGAGCAAAAATCAAGTCATGGACCAAAACTGAGCATTCTCGGTTCATCCAAAACAAGCAAAAAAAATAGAGTAGTAGGGGAGAGGAATAACAGAACCGAAATAGAACCTTCAACAGGAAATTGAACTGTCATCAACAACTAACCCATAATCCAAATCAAACCTACAACCTCTCAAAACCAAATCTAGAATTCGACCAAAACAGAGGATGGGATTCTAAGCTATTCGGTAGTATCGAAACAAGGAGAAGAATCAGGGGCTTTGCTGCCTCATGAGCTTAGCATAGTCTAGCAACTGCCCCTCATTTCCAGCACACAACAACCTGTGTAACAGCCCAGATTTCGAGCACCAACAGAATAGAAAGCTTGAAGCAGAGCATTCGCAGAAGGAAAAAAAACAAGGGAGGGGGAATTCCGAAATTGCTCAACCCTAAAAACAATTCAACTACAACTGAAAACTGTAATTAATTACCCAAGTCAAAGAAATTGCGAGCAAGAAGAACTGAATCTGACATTTGAAAATTGCATGAATGAGAATGAATCTGAGCCCTAATCCACAAATTTCACAAAATTCAAAGCCTGAAATAACTAAACCTTGCAAATATAATTCGGAATTGATGAAATTAAACCAATTTACATGAATTTGAAGGCTGA
The DNA here is from genome assembly GCA_002740545.1 of Lophocereus schottii. Taxonomy (NCBI): domain Eukaryota; kingdom Viridiplantae; phylum Streptophyta; class Magnoliopsida; order Caryophyllales; family Cactaceae; genus Lophocereus; species Lophocereus schottii. The sequence continues at coordinate 15,301 of NCQV01096695.1, forward strand.
AGTTGAGTATAAAAATCGAAAGGGAAACAAGAACCCTAAAATTTTGAATGATTGCGAAACGAAATTATACCTAAAATTAAACCTAAAGCTTAAACTAAACTTAACCTAAACCCTAGATTGTTATCGAATTGTGCCGCTTGCTTGACATATGCCCGAGCCCCTTTAATCGCTATCCTTGAATCAAAGATGGTGTGGACAGTCACGAATGGGATGATGATGCTGTTGCGCTAGCTGTTGCGGTGTGAATCGCGGTGGTGAATGAGGATGAATATGGTGTCGATGCTGATGGTGCTGTGGTTCGAGAGAGATAGAGATGGTGAAGAGAGAGAGAGATGAGGCTGGAGTGAGATAAAGATGGGTGTCGGGTTTTTGGGTTCCTCAGAGCAGAGAGAGGAGAGAGAAAATCAGAGTTTAGGGGAAAGGGCGAGCACATGCCATGTGCGTGGGTTTGGGTTTTGGGTAGATTTATTGTGGTTTTTTTTTTTGTTTTGGTCAAAGAAGAGGTTGGGCCTAGCAATTCGGATTAGATTTGAGTCAAGTTCGCCCAAATCTTCATTGCCGCCATTTTTCATCATTTTCTCGCATTTTTTTCACATTTATTCGATACCTACAAAATAAAATAAAATCAAATAAAAACCTAAAAATAATGATTACAACGAGCATAAAATAGATGTAAAAGTATCGTAAAAATAACACATTTTTGACGCGAATAGGTAGCACATCGTGATGTATGGCAGCAAACAATGATGTAAATAGTGATAGGACTCAATTGTAATCGCTATGGACTCAGTTGTGATCGTCACATTTTTTGGCAGTTGGTAAGCCAATGTTGGTATGGCTATGGTGAGCATATGGTAAGCATACGATTTGCTTTGGTTATTAATTTTGATTATGGTATGATATGTTATAAGTATGCACAGTCAGTATAATGTATGGTAAGTCTAGCTATAACATGTGTTTTGTAAGTGTTTCTAGTGTGCCTATGATATGCCATTGATATACTTATGATATTGGCTTATAATATGGCAAGCTAATGATAGTGTTATCAACATTACAATAGGTATGATCAATGAGTATGATGTATGGCCGACTATTGACATATGGTAGCTCAATTGTGGTAAGAATAAACCTGGTTTGGAATTGATCATGATGCTTAGTAATCTTCCAAAATCAATTACATTGGGAAGAATGATCTCTCATCTTTTGGTTCTAGTGACTCACGAGTTGCGATTAATCAAAATAAAATATTGCCTTTCATAAAAAAGGGGGAGACTGTTAACTCCCTTAAAACCCTTGAATTTTAAATGAAAGATAAACTTTTAAGTTTGATTAAATCATGTGATCTCTATTAAATCTTGCTTAGTGTGATGCATATTTAGAGTTGCCAAAATAATAAAAGATTGTGATTCTCTAAATATGGCCATATCTTTTAAAATTAAATTCTAGTTGTTGCTTGGCCTAAAAAATAGCAACTAACAGATTTGATAAGCTAAATCCCCAAGCAGAATCAACAATTAGTTATTGAACATTTTGAGAGCTGTTCCTGCTGACAATTAGTCGCAGTTCAAGGCCTTGAAGCTGGACTCTAAGGGTTGAAGACCAGCTGAAGATTTTCTTTCCCTTTTTGAATGTAATGGCTAATTTGATTCCATTTTCTATAAAAAAGGGATGTCCTTGTAACTGAAAGACCCAACATCGAGAGCACAAGCAATTGCCATACTCAATACTCACTTGCATACCTTGAGCATTAATTTGCTTTACATTTATTCAAGTTGTATTGTTCAAGTTGTAAGTAGGGTGAGATTTTAGAGTTGAAGGGTCAACTCTACTAAACCTAGTTGAGGGTGTTAACTTGTTTCTTGGAACTTAGAGTAGGTATACTTTAGAGTTGCAATTGTGTCCCCTAATAGAATTAGGTTAATCCTAGAGTTAAGGAAGTTGATCTATGCGGGGATTAGGCCTTTTGAGACCTATCCTCGTTAACAAATATTTGCGTCTTGTCTACTTTTATCTTTCCACTCCTTATTTTGATTATTTTGCATCAGTTGATCATCACTCTATTCACCCACCTCTAGGATAATTCAATAGCCTTTATGTTTTCAGTCATCACCAAAAGCAAGGTTATATAAAGGAAGGCTTTTTCCTTTATAATTGTATTGTTGCTAATACAAATTATTCAATTAATTACTTTTGTATCATGTTATTTATGGTTTCGAAAGAATAGGTGTTCATCTTGAGCGTGTTTAATTAGTTTCAAATATTACTCTATTTTTAGCACACTAGTTCTAATATTCTTGTATCATGTAGTAGGTGTTAAAATATAGTCAGCCAAATAGATTTAATTGACATTCTTATTATATCAAGTAAACAAATAACCTGCTTTCAATGAACATTATTTGAGTAGCCAATGAACAAACTGGCTAATCTTAATGAACAACCTCCAAATATACACTGAACAATTATCCTATCCTAGTGAACTTTACCAAGTCAACCAATGAACAAATTAGCAAGGCTTAATGAACAAATTCTATATATTTGCAAACTTAAGTTGTTAATTATCCCCTTTAGTGTTGTTCATTAAGAGTCATATTTATTTTACATATATGCAAGCTTAACTTGTTCATTATCTCCGCTATGGGTAGTTCATTGTCACAATTAATCATATTCACTATATTTTCGTGCACTATTTTTACTCAACTAATCCATGAGAATTATGTAATTCAAAAGTCCTCATGATTAGAATTTTCTTTTTTAAAAGAAGCTTGTTCAGTATGTAGTACTTATTTGCAAAGCCAACCTTGTCATTAAAATTAAAAAAAAGAAGCCCGCGTGAAATATGTTCACGAATCAAGTATATAATGTTCATTCCTAAATTTACTCTTGTTCAATATGTATTGCAAATTTTCCACAGTAGATTATGAACAAATATCCTATCACTAGTGTACTGTTTTAAAACATCCAATGAACAAGTTGATGAACCTCGGTGAATAATTAAGATTCACATGCCAAGAATGAACATGATTGAAACCATAAATGAACAAATCGAGCACCCTCAGTGAACGATGTCACAATATGTGTATAAATATCATACTTTCATGAACTTTATTAAGACGTACGTTAAACAAGTTGACCAAGCTCGATGAGTAATTCGAACTCATATACCCAAGAGTGAACAATTTGGAAACAATGCATGAATAAATTGGACAACCTCAATGAACAACCTCACAATAGATTATGAACAAATATCCAACAACTAGTGAACTTTATCAAGACATCTAGTAAACAAATTGGCAAGAGTTGGTGAACAATTTAGATTTACATGCATATAAATAAGGAGTGATAAATCTTTATATTATAAGGGTCAAAATGAATGGAGGCCTAAGAACGCTTCCCTTCCCGAATCAAAGCTTCTCATCACTTCGCCAAAATACTCCAAATAGCTACAAGTCAATTTGATTTTAAATTTGAAAATTCATAA